>JAOWAT010044011.1:0-11645 GCA_028571025.1 Longipedia americana | reverse complement strand
AATTTTTGAAAATTTTTTTGCAGGGCAACTTTTTATGACCTAATTGAATTTTTTAGGGTCTTAAACCCGAATTTTAATGACATTTTTAAATTTGTCCGGACCCTAGTATTATGCAATTTTTCCAAGACTTATTTTCAAAATATAGACGTCGACAGATTTTGTGACAAATTTGGATCCCAATCTAAAATGTCACTAAATCCGACTTTGCACTAAATTCATATCATATTACTTCAATATATCACAATTAAGTCCCTGTAAAAGTTTCATAAAATCCATATTGTCACTAAATCTTTATGACAGTAGATCCCTCTTCAACTGTATTCTTGTTTCGTTATTTTATAATTTTGTCATTTCCTACCCAACTATTGTGATATGATAGTGACCTTGAGTATACTATGAAAGTAGTAGAGAATAATTGAGCTCACTTCTCATTATGATAATGACAATATTTCAGCAATAATTACTCTCTCTTGTCGTTGTCTCCAAATTCATGAATTGCTACAGGGACCTTAGGAATCTTTTTATCTAATAAATGTGCTATTGATATGATTCTGAAGGCCCAAAAAAATTCGGAGAGAAAATGAGTTTAATTTTAAAGTAAATTGAAGATATGATATTCCATATTTCAGAGCATTTTATTTTGTAAAACTAATGAAGGAGATCTTCCTAAGTTCTCTCAGGCTATCAAAAACATTACTTCTACCTCAACCTCTATTTGGTTTCTCTGGTGAAGCAAGGGCTTTTTCTGTTAGAATAATTGGTAGTGAATAACAGAATGGTCGAAAATTGTAACATTATGTCAGAAAAAAATCAGGTTTATTTATTGTGCCACATTAAATTTTGGTTCAACGACCTAAATGAAAACTTGAAAAAATTGGATCAAGTTTTGATTTAATCAAGCAAATGAATGACTTGTAATTTTGATTCTAACAATAAAGATTGGAATCTCTAAAATGTGGATTAAACTTAAAGTGAGTTCTAAGTTTTCAAATGTTGAGTATTTTTTATTGGGAGAAAGTTCTTTATGAGAATTAGCAGGATAACGTGCACGGAGGTCATTAGTGCCTTTCTAAATTAATCTTAGCTTAGAGCGATTTATTTATAACAAATTCATAGTAAGCCAACTCAGCTCATTCAGATTTCTTTAAGATTGATGCAAATTTCTATTCATGGTGTCATCATACAGTCAAATTAAACATAAGACTGAAAAGTTGCTACACATCAAAATTATGTTGAACACAAAATTTCAAAGATATTCCAAGTCTTTTTGTTTCGCACATTTTTATTGGAACAGAATAAAAAATCCTGCTTCCCAATCAATGCAGGCTTTTTTTGGCAGTTTTTAGATGCATCAAATATCTAAAAATTTCGCATTTCTCAGTTTTTCGATTTTTTAGTCTCAGTTTCAGGAAAAATTTTCTCAGTTTCAAGAAAAATTGTCTCAGTTTTGGAAATTTTTGTCTGAGTTTCTTGAAAAATTTGTAAAAAAGTTACAGTTTTGACCATATTTTGGCCTAAATTGAACGGGAATTGATTAAAAAAATGCGTAAATTAGCATTAAAACTTGGATATTCTCCTGTTTTGGGGGCATTTTGCAAGTAATTTGATCAAAAATAATGATTTTTTAGATCGGAAAAATTATTTCCGAAATCTAAAAATTTCGTATTTCTCAGTTTCGCGATTTTTTCTCAGTTTTGGCAAAAATCACCACTCAGTATCCAAACTTTTACTGCCAACAAAAAAGCCTGCAATGTAATGATGCATGTTATGTTCTCTGGTCCTATCACATTTTAATACATAACCAGAAAGTTGAAGCAAAAAAGTGAGTCTTGCAGACAATCACAATTACGTCGTATGGATGACACAAGCCTTGCATTTAGGAAATGGTTTTGTCTCCACTTGAAAACCATTATTGATTGCAAGTTGCGAACCATAATAATGGTTACAACCATTTTGGTAGTGGACAAATTATTGGATTTTGTTCTCAGTTGTCACTTTTCTGACAGGTGCTTGACGTTGCATAGGTAATAATTTGAACAGTTCATTTGAATAATAACTGATAGATTAATATGGATGATGGGTCAAAATAGAAGGGTTGTAGTGATGCTCTATAACCATATTTACTTTACAAAACCAATCTATTTTGGCAATTGAGGCAACTGATGATGATCGATGCTTGCCAAATTAATATCCGAGGAGATTAAAGATTTTCATGACATTCAGACATTTTACAAGCAAAGAATTAACCCAATCCACGCCGACGACACTAAAGTGTTGTTCACTTTCTTACCCAGAGGATGCTTGAATATCAAGATTTTACGGGAAATGCGTAACATTCATTCAAAAATTGAAAAAAAAATGGGAAAGGAACTACTCACTATCTTCAATAAAAATGTCAAAGGGAGGACATTATTTTCTAATTTTCCTCCAAAAGAGTCCCAGATTGCAAAGAAAGTCAGTTGAAGCCTAATTTTTTCGGCGTTGATTGGGTTAATATATTTTCATTAAAACCTCCATAAAAAATCAAAATTAGGCATTTTAGACATGATTTTGGATTCTCCATACACGTCCCTGATGTCTTTTTATTCCTCATATTTTCAAAAATGTCAAGGTTTAGTTTACTTTTGAACAAAATTTTGTAATTAGAGAATGGAAAAATTACTAGCTAGGTTTTTGACAAAATTGTCTTTCAACCAATTTTAGTTTGGTCAAACAAAGTATATACATTTTAACCCTAAGGGGTATGCTTGGTTCAACATAACCCAAAATGTTGGAATGGTCCCAGATTAGGGGTGTATGTAGTCCTAAATACATGTCTAGATCGATAACAAACAATTATAGAAAGCAGTGTTTACTTGTTTATCCTAAGGTCAAATGTTCATTTAATAGTACCAAAAACCATTTAGTAAACACTAATGATAAATTATCCTTTGGGTCACCAAAACAACTTCATCATAAGCTCAACTTTTGCTTGAGGGCTTTTGTGATCTGTCAATGCACGAGCCCATTATAATCATCATCACCCTAAAGTCTGATTGTGACAGACCATCACCAACCAATCATAACATTTGTCATTTCGGGCATACTTTCTGAGAAATTTTGTCAGAAATTCAGGCTAAAACTGGGGCAAACCAATTTTTTCAAGGTTTAAAAATGGTTATGCAGTAACATTTTGAAAAATGACCAAAATGTTGTCAAAGTTCATTCTCAAACGTCAAAACTAAGATTTTAAAAAGATTACCCTGTTCAAACAAGCATAAAAGCTGTCAAAAAATTAAGAGATGTGTTTTTTCTTCAATGGTCACAGATGCAATTTTGACGGTCATTGCCAAGAGACCTGCCTACCCCTCCCTATCTAATATATTGTCACCCCTCTAGATGTGATCTTGTTGGTTCTTTCTTTCATGCTCTCTTTTGTGGCTGCAATCATAATTTTCACAACATGAATATCGATTTGAAATTGCGTCTCATTTGCTTGGCAGTATTACTCTGATCAAATGAAATTGGAAGGGAAAGATTTTGAGATGCTTCATTTTACTAAAGATCTTGAAAATAGAATATTGGGCCTTCGAAAATGTTTATATAATATTTTTCTTTGTTTTTTTCTGACAGAACTTTTATTTTACAGAGTGCAGATAAAAAATCTGGAAAGAACTTTACATCAA
The DNA here is from genome assembly GCA_028571025.1 of Longipedia americana. NCBI lineage: Eukaryota > Metazoa > Arthropoda > Copepoda > Polyarthra > Longipediidae > Longipedia > Longipedia americana. Next base: position 7,980 of record JAOWAT010044011.1, on the reverse strand, counting down.
AATATCATCCCCTAACTTTGAGTGTATCATCTACAAGACTAAGTATTCATGAAACTTTATCCACTTGGTCACAAAATTTTAAAAATACGTCAGTTCTGCATCTGCTAACTACAAAGTCAGGTGTCTCATCATCTGTAGGGCCTTGATTCAATCAGTACAGAATTTACTATTTTAATGTTCCCAATCACAAGTAGACTGAGTAGTTAATCTCCTATCAACTTTAATAACTAACTAACCCTTTTTGATCTCTGTTGAAAATGTTGTTATTGCCACTCCAATTGTAACAGCAGGCATCTGCTCTGGGACACTTCAAAAAATACCATGACTCCAATAAGAAAGGGGCGGACCTTTTATGTATTTTCTAATCTTTTAACGAAATTTCTTTTAATTAATGGGACACCTGGTACAATAAAGGACTCGTCACACCGCCATAGGAACCAATCTAAAACCACTTGACATAGGCAGGGACTAAAAAGATCTCTTTTTCATTAAATTCTACATCCAATAATAATGTGAAGCAATCAGACCGTGATTAAGATCATCAAAAGTACCCCTTTTTCCATTCCTTTCTTATCTTTTACATTTTTTGGTCCTTTCTTAGCATCTGAAAAAGAGCAAAAACTATTAATTAATGGGGTAAGGAATGGTTCTGGATGAAATTAATGATTTACATTCATTCTTGAAGATAGTTTTGTATCATTTATTACATGGGAATAAGAATTAACTGTTACCTTTTTTCCTTTTTCAGGTAAGCTCTTATCAAAATTATTGATGATGTTCTCTCCAGATACATATACATGGCCAATTTTGGACATTACTTTTATTTAATGTCCAAATAGTGAGAAAACAACTTTTAAGATTTTGACAACATTGATTCTTGTGACTTTCCATTAACGTTATGGATTTCTTTAATATTGATAACAATTGTAATAGAAGCCTTCATTTTAAAACACAAGCTTAACGTCATTTTAGATAATAAAACATGCATTTTGAATTTAATATGGAATCGTATGAAGCATCATTTTCATTCACAAATTTTACAGTTTTGCAACTGCTCCTACACAGTACACATATTACATTGATGCTAATGCTGTGATTACCATCGATATTTTCAAAAAAATATTAGAGAATGCTAAGGAATTTTTTGTTATTCCGAAAAACACAAAAGAATGATGGTTTGATTCCAGAAAAACATCTCTATTTTTATCATCTTTATGTAGGTTTATAAACATACTCCCTTACAAAAGAAACATGAACTGCAGATAGCATCTGCCCATGAACGCTGCTTGGTCAGAAAAGGGTTCCTTTATTAAGAAGAACAATGACAATATCAAAAAATTAAGCAAAAAGCACATTTACCACAATGAGAAAATATCCAAGAAAACTTTTCGTCAACAAAAAGTTTACATGGAAAAAGGAAATTGTGATTCTGAGTAAAAGACACGATGAAAAAGAAATATCAGCTGAGAACATTATTTTATTAAATCTTTAGTTTTTATCACACAGGAAATCACAAAAATTCCACTTGGGTAAATTGAATTGAAGATAATTTTTGTATATTTAAACAGGCACACCCTGAACACTAAAGAAAGATTTCAACAAAAACCTGACAGAAACATGATTATGGTTGTGGCAAATAAAAGATAATGAAATTTGATGGATATCTTAGGCTGATAAACATAATTCTCATGAATTGTATAGACAGAGAGATTCGTGGATCCTATTGCAGTTTTATTTTATATTTTCCTTATCTTGGGAAAATCTTTGCTACACTTATTCATAATACAAAAGCTTGAAATAAAAGAAGAAGAATAGGAGAAATTTACTTTGCATCATGAAATCAAATAAAATTTTAAGTTTCTCTAGTACATAATTGTGATAAATCCTTAAATATGAGTATTTATCAAATACTTTACTCATTATTGCTGATCAATGTTGTAAAGTAATCTTGCTTCATTTTTTTTATTTTGGTCTCTAATTCAAAATCCACTTTACACTTGAATCTGATTTCTTGAATTATCTTGTCCCTCATGCCAACTCGCTTAATTTTAGAAAAAGATGATTTGCATATTTTTCAGAATAACGATAAGCATGGTTGTTACATTTGCATATTTGGCAAGTGGTGACAAATTTTCTTGAAAATTATGACTTTTGAAACAAGAAATAACAAATGAAGTGATAATTTTTAGTTTTATTTTGATTACTGTTCAATCCAAGTTAAAGGAAATATACTAAGGAGATCAATCAATAATCACAAAACATGATCAAAAAATATCAAAAGTGTTCTAATCTCAAATTTTTTTCATTATCTTTCTGGAAAAAATTAGTGATACAAATTGTGAAAATGAGACTTTTAGCTGATTTTATTCATCACGATTCAAATGTTTACAAACGAATATTCTTGTAACAATCATTTTGTCTTGGAGAAAACTTTGTATTTGTCCTAGAGAAAGAATTTGTTTTTATGTGTCCGAGAAAAAGGTTTATTCATTATGTTTTTTAATATTTTCTGTAATATTTTTATGTTCCTAGTAATAGAACTTATTTGCTTTTAATTTTGACAAACTTTAAATTTATTGAAACAGAAAAAAGCCAAGGAAACTTCAATTTTTGTTCTTGGTTATCACATTCTTTGGGGCACCTACTTTACTTTTAAACATGTTTTACTTTTACTTAGAAAGTGTTTTTCTTATCATTAATCTCAATGTAGTTATCAAACATTAAAGTTACCTTATGAATTATTCGCCCATGTTTTTATTCCTCACTAAAAATTCCGGGAAAGTGTATCACACATCCACTCTTCTTTTTATTCCATTTTCCATTTTTTCTCCCTCCCTCCCTCTTTCCTACTCTTTTTGTAATGATTTCCTCTCACACCCATTGAAAAAGAGGAAACATACTTCTTTTCTTCTTTTATGTAATGAAAAGGAATGGTAATCAGTCTATGATCAGTTATTTAGTTTATTAGAAAATCTACATCCTTGATTTTATGGAGTGATTGATTTTCTCAAATATGCACGTTTCTTTGTAACAAGATATTTTTTTCTCTCTAGAAATAAAATGAATACGTACTACTTTAGAGTTTAGACCTGGACTGATTTTTAGATTTTATCAATTGAAGTAAAATGTCATGAAGATGAACTTTTTCGACAATGTTTCATTTCTAAGAATCTCAATATGAATGAGCTGAAAATGAAAATTCTAAATTCATTTCATGAATGAAAGTGATGCTGCATACGAATGCTAGCTGTAAGTTATTATCAAATCATTGTTCAAAAAAATCAATGTTAAGGTTCTTTGAAATTAAGGATTTGATTGAATATACCTTGGCTGAGATGAATGAAATACGAAAACTGGTGCTTTTACCACCACCCCTTCCCCAACTTGCCAAATAAACCCACTTGTTCTAATAAAGAAAAGAGATCGATTTGGTGTATGAGGCATAAGGAGAAGAAGATGAGCAAAATATAATTCTCTTATTTGCTTTTGTGATTGATGCTTGCACATTCCTTTATTTTTTGCACCCGCTTCCAGAAAAGAAATTGGTCATCAACTTCGTATTTCTAACTTTGTCAATCAATTTTTAAGGTAATTGTTTTTGGAGAAAAATTCTTAATTTTGATAGGATATTTTCTCAATTTTTCAAATATTTTTGAAAATAAAATTGTCCAAAAGCTAAGTAATTAAAAACAATTTCAAGTAAGAAGGGGAAATCTAAAGGTAGAATACAAAGTGGGACTTTAAAAATCTGAAGTCTGATAACTATTTCAAAAATAATGCAAAGGTCAATTTGAGATTGGTGTGATTGGAGAGCCTTTGTAGGTCCTGCTTTCCAACTCAATGGTTATTGAGATCCGTTTTATGTTGCTACTTGTTTCTTTGATTAAAAAGGCAGAAAATGTGAAAGACATGAACAAAATAAGTAATTTTTAGAGAAATGAAAAAAGGTTCTTAACTTTGGTGGTCCCGATTTTGAATGATGCATAAAAGTGCTAAAAAGAAAAAAGAAAAGAAAGAAAAAGTAGCAAAGTAGACATCAAAGAAAATGAAAGTTAGATGAGCCGAAAGTGAGGCAAATTATTTTCAGAATTTGTCCTTCAGAATTGGGAAGTATCAACTGCAATACTCTAAACCGAAAGTTCGTGGATTCTTTGATAATTTGATATTTTGTTTTATTCACAATAATCAGGAAAGAAAGATGTGCTGTGATTTCAAGTTATTTATAAATTGCGCAAAATTTGCAAACATATTGAGGTCCAAATTGATGTGGACGCTGCTGTTTTGAGAAATACCTCTGCTGATTATCTTTGAAGAATCTCTTTCATTCGCAATTGTATCATTACCATTCTTATTTCTGAAATGCTATATTCGTTGACATTAAGTTGAACAGATTGCCTGCATTAAACAGAGAAAAGGTTTCTTTAAATATTTGCATAATTGTCTGTTCTGTAAGTGCTTGATTTCCTGCTATGCTCTGTATGTAAAACCCTTTAATCATTCATTTGGCCTATAGATAAAGAGCACAATCATTCATTTCACTGTTACTAAAAATAGTCAATTGATCCAATAATATGCGTTGCGTCTTGTTTTAAAGTCCTATTTAATTTTGACCAATAACAGTATACCATAATAGCACAAGTTGAAGACACACTGACCTTAAAGTTATCAAATTTCAAATATTTTTAATAGAATGTGGATTTGAAATTTTAATTAAAAATATCATTTAGAAATTTATTTTTAAATTTTTTGAATTAATTTGTCCAAACTTTTTATTTTATCAGTGCAATAAGAGCTATAGCACACATTGCCCTATAACTCTTTTTGTAATCTCTTGCTGTTTATTTGTCCTAGAAATGTCTGTGAGTGCTGATCAAACATTGCCTAAAGAAAACCAAATAACTCATGAGTCATGAGAAAAATCATGAGAAATCCTTGCTTTTTCAATTTTTTACAAAATTATTTCTTATGCACAGTTGTTTGAAATGCTATTATTGGTCCACAGCCTCATCAATCCTTTAAGATTATGTTTTGCTTAATAAATTTCATGCTAAGTTTGAGGAACCTTAATTTGTTAAAAATCTGTGATCAGCATCTTTTTGTAAATATTTTTCTTTTTTTTTCTTCAATACTAATTTGGTATTTTGTACATCACGGAATGAATGTTTTGTTTAAATTGTCACTGTACAAGAAAAAAAGAATTTTTGTCAAAGTTTTGAATATAAATAAGCTTGCATCAACCTGGCTGTGTACCAAATACTTGTGCAATGATCTGTAGGTATAGAGGTTAAGACCTTCATTGAATGATTAATTAGGTTCAAATTGGCGCCAAATTGAGTGTAATTTTAAACTCTGTTGCAATTTAAATATTAAGTCTCACCTAATAAATCTTATTCCTAACCTTAGAGAAATACACATGAATATTTTCAAATTAAATAGGGCTATAGTTATAATTGACTGCATTGATAAATCACACTCCCTTACAATAATAACAAGTTGGGAAAGTTTCCTTTTAATCACATAAACTTTTGAGGAAAACAGAAATTTGAAAGGGCTATTATTAACTTTTGGAACGGTTTTTTATTAAGATACATAAAATTCTAATTTCTGAGAAGTTGGAAAGCAAGGTAATTTTCACTTGATTTTTTATCGCTTTCATCTGAATTGATGACTACATTCATAAACTGTGTGTAAAAGAAGTAAGTGGAGAAAAAATAAAATGAAATAAAATGTTTCCAAAATTTTCCTCCCTGAAATTGTTTTCAAATGACAATCTAGCCCTGAAACAGATAACAGTTAACACAGCACCCTGAGCCATGAATATTTTTAAACAAATAGAAGGCAAGGTGTGAAAAAAGGGTTAATAATATTTATGTGACAGTGTCCTGAAAAGCTTCTTTCTTTTAATCTGAAAAGGGTGGGGAATTATTTGAAGAGGGATCATCAAAAATGATACTACTGCAATCATAAAAAGAAATTGGGAAAGCCTTTGATGTTTTGATATTATAAATGGAAAAGTTTTGAAATATTTATTTGTCCACACAAAAACAGACGTGTCTCTTAGCCTACTGAAGGGCCATTCCTCTAAACTGAATTAATTCATGATTAAACTGCAGTACGAAAATGGCTCTTGAAGTCTTCTGGTGCAAATACAATAATCATTATCCTTATCTCTTGGGGAAACAAAAAATTATCTGCAATAAAAAACTTCAAAAGAATTAGAATCACTATTCAGACAATCTTTCTTAAGTCCAAATTTCATGGGCACCTTTATATTTTTCGTGGAAAAGCTAAGTTATCAAATTTTGAGTGGTGTATCTTTAGCGTGTGTTTTGACAGGTAAGTAAGTTCGATTATAGAACTTAAAAGGAAGGGAGTGAAAAGACTATAAAATAAATCCATTTAAACATGCTTCTGCTTTTTTGTGTTTTTGTGCTCTTTACTTTTTCATTTTTACCATCTTTCTGATGCTTTGAAGTGGTCTTTTAATTCGCGTTAACTTCTCCCAGTTTATCTTGCATTTAACCAAAATTCCTATCTTCTCAATTTAGTGGCAAAATAAATTGATGTAAAAATTTCCCTTCAGGGGTGGCCTTCTTTTTTACCTGCATCAGCAGGGTGTAAGTGCTAAAATGAATTTGACAAGAAATATTTTGCTGCTTTTGAAAAGATTGATGTTTCCTAAAACTGAAAAATAAAAACTAAATCTCTAAATTTAGATTTGATCATTGATCAACATGATAATTTTTCTGCGTTAAAACTTTTTAAAAAATGTTTCTCAAGAAGACAATTTTTTCTGAAACAGCCTAAATTTTCACCAAACTAAACAAAACTTAGCTTCAAAACTCCTAAACTGAAAAATATTAAATTTAAGAATATTTTTATGAAAGTGCATTTTTTTGAAAATTTTCACATGTGGAGATTTTTCCCAGAAAGAAAAATTGGTCAAAAATTAAAGGTTTGTCTTTGAACAGATGCTTCTGCTAATTTTATGAATCAATGAAAACATTTTTTTTCACTGTTTGAAACATTCTCTTCTTGTTTCGAGACCCAGATAATCTTTTAACATTGCAGATGGACGTTCTTGAAAAAGCAAAATCGATAGGGAAGGTCTTTTTTACGGTTTTGCAGCAGCAAGCACGTTCAGTGAAGATCTGGCTCAAAAATTAAATCCTCAAAGGGGAATTGTAGAGAAAAATATCTCAATGAAGTTCTCTCACGTTTCTACATAAGATTTGAGAGCATTCTGAAGGACATGAATCATTCTCTGGATTATGAAGAATGTTGGACTGTTATCATCTGTCGCAAATAAAGCCAATATTGCTTAGATGTGCAAAAATTTTGCATCATTTTAATCCTTATATGAAGGGTGGTAGGGTGTACTCATAATAATTCATAAAAAACAATGTATGGACTGCCCCAAATTATTTCGACTATATACTTAGTGCAGTAAATTGCAAATAAAAAAATTCTAAAAACAAAATTGTGTATGTCAGACAATACCATATCTGGGTCTGGTAAAAATCAAGATTCTTACATTGATTTTCTCTTCCAAGCTGTCACCTATGTCCATCTAATTATATTTTTTGCCTTTAGTTTTAAACACATATTCTTTCACAAGTCGCTAATCCAATTTTGTTCGGATCTAAAACATTTTATTACCTCCAAAACAGTCGAAACAAATGTCGTCGCCTTTGGCCAAAATGGTGTCCAGTTCACCCTACTTCTGCACTCTTAGAAAAAATTTCCACTTTAATGGATTTTTATCTGCCTGGACAGCAACATGATAATTTTGCTGTTGTTTGGAGAAATTCATACGTTTGAAAACTGTACTAGTCCGTTCCATCAAAATGTGCAGAAAGCAGATAAATTAATTTTTCCCTTCAAACTGAACAGAACCAAGATATGAGGTGGCCCACCGGACTTTTGAAATTATCTGAAATTTTGTCATTTTGGGGTCCCCCAAATTTTAAGTGTAGCTTG
>JAOWAT010043900.1:0-11647 GCA_028571025.1 Longipedia americana | reverse complement strand
ACAAATAATTTTCCGGGAAATTACACCTTTGTAATTAGCCTTCCTAAGTCGTTGGCATCTTATAATGTACATGAGTACATTGTCATTGTTGCCCGTCCTTGTCAATCATCACCACTTGCGTAGCATTGTTGCCCGTCCTTGTTTATAATTAACAGCACTCTCTGGTTAGGTGAATATCACATCATGTGGAGCAGTTGACATTGCAAAACATTTTTTTATTTCTTGACGATTAGACAACTTTTTAAGAGTTACTCATAGGTCCCCTCGGAAATGATGGCCCTCCCATAACCTACCCTAACCTACCTAAGCTAAGCTAAGCTTACCTAACCTAACTTAATCTAACCTAACTAAACTTAATATAACCAAACCTAATCTAACTTTACCTAGGTAAAATTATCCTAACCTAACCTATCTCTAGTCTATGGGGGACCTATGAGTAAATTGTACCATTTTTTCTAATTTAAAGCACCGCACGTTATGCGCGGCTTCCGTGCTTGTTTATATGAATATCCAAATTTCGATGGAGCCTCAGACTCTATTTAGTGCAAAAAAGCCTGTACTGTCGTAAATGTTCTTAATTTTCAAAGAATTTGAGGCTCAATGTTGTTGATCTTATACTGATGTTCTCGAAAAAATCATGAGTGTTTTATTTGAAAATATCTCAGTTTAGCAAATATTCTTCCAAATTTTTTGAAAAGTTCAGTCAAAATTTTACAAATTGTACCAAAGTTTGTCTATATTGAATGTCAATTAAAGAAAAAGGGATTAATACACATCAAAATTTGTCCATTATTAGATCAGGCTTTTTGCCGGTTTGTAGACTGTTAAAATATCTAGAAATCTTGTATTTTTGAGTTTTTGCGTTTTTGGAGCTGAGTTTTTGAAAAATTCTAAGATTTTCAAAAATGTTCTAAAATTGTTATAAATAATCTTAAATAATTCAAGCATTTTTTAGGCAAACACTGAATTTCTGACAGAATTAAGTAATAAAATTGGACATTTTGGTAGAGTCCGTTTCCATGAGTATGGCCAACATGAATACCTATTCGATGATAAGTATGAAAGGTTTATCATTAATTAGTAATTCATGGTGGCATTACTCATGGAAACGGACTCTATAATTTTGTTCCTATTAACCCACTTCGAGCCATTTTCGGATTGAGCTTCTTCAAAAATTTGACGCAGAGTTTCTTGATTTTTGGGCGAAAAAAGCCTGTAGAGATATGTTACATGGAAAATGATTAAAATTAGGTAATCTTAAGATTGGAACAAAATCAGCCTATATCTAAAATTTTTGTATCTCTCAGTTTCATGAAAAATTGCCACACAGATTCTAAACTTTTAATGCCAAAATAGCTTGGAGAGATAAATATTGATATAGTCAAAAGCCATTGACATCCAAAAATTTAGTTGATATCCAACATTTTTCACTTTTCCCAGCTTTTGTAAAACATAAATTTTAAGGAAAATATGGACAAATTTTTGGATTTCAGTGAATTTGTACTATATACATGAATAATTCAACATACCGCGAGGGTGGGTCATCCGAAAATAAATCATCAAAAATGATGCTCGGACGTTGCTTAAAAAATTCTCTTGTCAATAAATGCCTGGAAGGCATACCTACAAGCCATTACATTTTACTACATAAATGCACAGCTAATTTCACATAACTTAATTTTTGTAACAGTGCAGAGGATGTTCATAACAATGTTTGTTGAAATTGTTAGCAGAAAAATCCGAGAAAGTGTGAAAATAAACAAAACTTTAAAGGCATGTAGCCACCTGAAGGAGGCATCAAATGAAAAAACTAAGAACATTTTTGGAATCAGTGTAAACAGATCTTTAATTTGATTCACGTCCCGACCTAATTAGTGACACCATGACCCACCGTACTATAATTTTAACAATTTGAAAAAGGAAATTGATCGAAAAGTTTTATTAGGGTGTATCATAAATCCCTATTTTTAACCCTGAATATTTTGCTTATGGATGGATATTTTTTGATGAAATTTTCAGGGATTTCTTAACTAATATAAATCTACTTGTGAAGCAATTTTCAAATAAAAATTTAAAATGTTTCAAAATTTTTCAACTTTTTTTGATGAGTTAAAATGTGCAATTTCAAGGTTATCCTGGATAATCAAATGCTTTTAATGCTTACAAGACGTATACAAATAATTCTGTAATATGATTATTTTTTCTAACTTTGGGTAAATAATAGTTTTTTTGGAACACTCTATTGATAAAAATTTTCCTATGAATCTATGGAAGACTCTATATGAAGTTAATTTTGAGCCCCCAAGTATGAAAATCAGGAGCAAAAAGTTTCAGTTTTTGGAAGGCCGCTACCACTCATCATTTTTACGATGTCAAAAGAGGGCCAAAAATGCATTAACTAACAACATAAAAAGGAGAACAATGCAAGAGTATTTTCATGCATATCATGTCAAAAAGTGCAGTCAAGTCTTCATTTAAAATTGGTAATGACAGCACGCCCATTGTTCCCAATATAAAGTGGACGGAATATTATTATTATTATTACAACTTCAGGTCCTGTCAGTAGCAGTTCAACCTACCCTTGAATAAAAGTCATTATGTCAAGTTTTACTTGCGGCATTGCCAGTATTTATTACCTAACAATCATTTCAAAACTGTCAACAATAAAAACAATGATTGAAATATGGCCAATTTTAAAACATAAGATTTTGAAATGTCAGACCATAATCAATTAAAAATGGTCATGTTTGGAAATTGAATAAAAACAATATAATTGCCCTTTGTGATGAAATTCTCACAATGTTCTAAAAATATTCTAACGAGCATGGTAATCGGTAGAATCCTGTCTGACATTGTTGTGTAATAAGCAAAAAAGCTCTGGACGTAACCAAATTTTTAGCATTTATTTTGAAAATTTTATTAGATGAAATTTAGAATTAGGACAGTTTTCAAATCTATACATTTTGTAATTCTCAGTTTTACCAAAATCTCTCAATTTTCCAACAAATCGGTGCTCAACGTTTGGATTATTTTTGTCAGAATAAGCCTAAAGAATATTCTTTATATAAGACGAAATTTCAATGATCAGTAGTATGTGGTAGAAAAAGCCTTGATTTTGGTCGTGCTCTACATTTAATCATGCTAAAATGAAAGTTACCATTCCTTGTGTAAACACAATACAATATTATATGAGTGATTCTTTGGGGAATAATTTCAGTCCAAAAGCAGACTTTTTGTTGATCTGACACTAAAATAAACATGTCAACAAAAATAAAAGGAAATACTTTTCTGTCTTAAAGAAAGTGGTTCTTTGTTTTTGGAAAGAAAATACCTTTTCAACATTAATGGATATTTTAAAAATGAAAATAATTGAATAAAAATTGAAAATTAAAAATTTGAAGAATGGTTTACTTTAACAAAAGCTGTTTTATGTGAATGTAAAGTAATGGTATACATCCATGAAAGAAAGATGTAAATAAATTCTATAAAAGAATTCATTATCAATAATTATTTCCTAGTCAACAAGAAGATGGTAAATTTCCAAATCTTAGCTTTTTATTTATGAATATTAGTCTATTTAATTTTTCCATAAAATAAATGAAGATTAAGAATGCAAATTTTAACAAAATCTGCTTTTAAACTTGAATAGTAAAACAACCGATTAAAATTGAGATGTATGAAATTTCTCAATTTGGCATTTCATTGGCCAGGAAAAATTCCTGTCAATTATTTTGAATAATAGAAAGGTGGAACTTGAAACTAAAGTTTTCATAAGACTCCTCTAACTCAAGGTCACAATGTCAAGACTCTTAACCATTTACAAGAGCTTGTCATATTTCTACCGTTCAACTTTTATCTTTTTACTAAATGAACACTAAAGAAGATAATTTAGCAAACAGTACAACTGATTACAGCTGGAATTAGTATGGGTGGAAACTAGAAAAAAATTAGAAATGTGTCTGAAAATGCAATGAACAATTCAATTTTCTTTAGATGTCATTACTACAACATATAATTATTTTTTACAAATGAACATGAAAGTAAAAGTACACCCATCCTATTTTCTTTTTTGTTCCATGAATACATTATACAACTTTGCGTAGATATCTATAGGCAAAGTTGTGTAATGTATTCATATAATTAACCTTAAAAATTTATTTTTAAAGTCATTCATATTTAGAGTCCAGAAAAAGTTGTAAATTTGTAATCCAAATTGATCATTTTGTTGCTGCTTAATTAAAATCTAACAGGGGGACGGTACCAAGGAATGGTGTTTCTTGTGTTTAAATTTCATCTCCCATTTTCAAAATCTTGGTACTGGATATGATGTATTGGCAAGGAAAGGGTCTTTCTGAAGTGATTTTAATTACCCAACTGAAATTTATGAGTCACATTCCCTTTCTCTAATTGTGGTGCATGCCCATAGATGATATATAGATATCATCCATCAAATTCAACATATTGGGCATTTTGATATTTGCATTTGTGTGCTTTTTCAGCATTTGAACTCTCTCAGGTTATTTACATAAGGAAACTGAAAGGATCAAAGGATATCTCTTGACAAATATTTCATATTATTCAAGGTCAAGGGTATCAAAATGGAAGCTGTATAAAGAGACTCTGCTTTGAGCTTTACAAATGATGAATTTATATTGTGGCATGGCCACAAGCATTTTATCAGGCTTTTTTGCCAAAAAAATTCCAAAACTGAGAGCCGATTTTTGTCCAAAATCTGAGCAAAAACGTGAAAACTCAGAAATACAAAATTTTTAGATTTGGCAACATCAAAAACTTAGTAAAATGGCCAAATTGTTATTGTTTTATTGCATATTTTAAGCTACAAATGACTGATCTAAGAAAATTTTACTCTTTTTGGGCCATAAGTTACTATTTCTTTCCATTTTTGGCTTCAAATAGTGACTTTTTAAAGAAATTTTGCGACGCACATAAGAAGTTTTGTGAAAACTCAGAAAATTTTGAAAAACTGAGCAAATTTTCTTCAAAAACTGAGCCAAAAATCCAATAACTGAGCTCAAAAATCGCAAAACTCGCAAATACACAATTTTTAGATGGTTGACTAATCTAAAACGTGGCAAAAAAGCCTGTTTATATATGAGGTGTCCCAAGGGATTTTTGAAATCATTCAGAAATTTGTGATTTTTAGGACAGACAACTTTCAATTTTACCTCAAACGTATCTTTTATGTGCAAAAAGAATTACTCAATTATCTCTTTTCCTCTTTGCAAATATTGAGGTTTAATATAGCATTTTCAATGAAATTACAACATAATGGAAAAATTGAAATGCTTTTTACAGTTGATTCTTGATTGTTGGAGATACTTCCAATTGTTCCCAAATTTTGTATGGTCTCCAAGCAAGCAGCTGTTGTTCTCAGCTTCCGTGCTTGTTTGTGTAATCATTGCTAAGATCAAAGTAATGATATGCTCTTACCTGTAATAAAAACATGACAGAATATAGTACATACCTATTTCATTTTGTTTTTTATTGAATCATGAATTGTTGATTTAATAACATAGGCTTTTTTGAAATTTTCTCACAACAATGAGATTCCATTTCGTGCAAAACTGAGAAATACGAACTTGATAGATTTAGAAAATGTCCTAATTTGAATCAATTTTTGTAAAAAAGGCTCGTACATAAACCAACTGCAATTTTTATATAAAAAAGTAGAACTGTAACTTCCTTCACTTCTTGGCCCAATTAAACCAAAAATACATTATGATTACTATTCAAATATGAAAACATGAAATGACAGAAAGTCATTTTTTGAGTTTAGAATTTTCTACTTGAAATTCTTTACCATGTTGTCATAACCTTGTTTATTTTCATTATCTGTTCTCCTTGTTAACAATTATTGAACATGTCCTTTATGCTAATATGTTTGGATAACAGGGTTGAATTGTATTGACACAACAGTTTTCAAGAAATAGAAGCCAAAGCTACGGCATATTAAAGATTGTGCCTAAAATATCTGGGTTTATGTTGTCAGTTACAATTCAACTTTAACCCTTTAGATACGAAAACCTTACTCACTTACTGTGATTTTTGGACGGTAATATTAGAATTAATACATGTATATAATGATATGAAAACTTAATTTTTCTAAATAAGACAATAATAATTGTTTCTACAAATCAACATTTTAATTCTACATAGGATTCAAAAATTCATAACCAAATTACAAATACATCCAAACCTTTTCAGATTGGAGTAATATTGATATTTACATCAAAAATTGAATCAGTTTTCATTTTCTTCTCGAAATTTGAACCATGTATTAAAATTAATACTATCGTACCGAAAGGGTTAAGGTAATTAGTATATGAGGTTCCCAACGGACTTTTGAAATTACGAATTTTGTGTAACTTTCAGAAAACAGCATTTTAATTTTTTCGTTATGTAGTAATTTCATTGAAAAAGCAATATTCAACCTCAATTACCGCATAGAGGAAAAGAGATAATTGAGTAATTCTTTTTGCACATGACAGATAAATCTTAGCTGAAATTAAAAATTGGGGGACCCTAAAATCACCAAATTTTTGATAATTTCAAAAGTCCCATGGGGCACCTCATATATCCAAAGAAAGCATAAAGTATCACCTTTCCAATGGTGTGCTTTCCCGTAGCTATTTTGAGAGATATTGTAACAAATGTGAAGCAAAGAAGATATGGATATGAAGTTTTAATTGCTTTATTCTTGCATCAGATACCAGTAAACCCACGATAAAATTCTAATTAGAGGTTTCTCATCGGACTTTTGAAATTAATCAAAATTTTGTGACTTTTGAAGCTTACAATTTTTATCTAAGAATTTTTCAATTATTTCTTTTCCCCTAACCAGAAGTTGAGGTTCGAGATGTCATTATTAATGAGATTACTACATAATTGAAAATTTAAGATGCATTCTTCTAATAATTAGGAAAAATTTTCAATTTCAAAGGTCGATTGGGATATCATATAGTTTTTGATCCTCAGAAACAACACTAAGATTTTTTTTCTCCTCCATTTGTTTCTCTCAGAAACATCCAACTTTCATGTTGTCAAATGCAATTCAGATACAGTAGTATGCATAAAAATTGCATATTTTCTTCAGAAACAGTTTCACATCCATGTAGCCAACTCTATCTCTCTTCTATATCAAGAAAATAAAAAAGGCATACACCAAAAAGAAGGAAAAAAGGGTTGATTGGTTTAATACTGGTGCCAAAATAAAAGCTAATGTTGACTGTATGAATAACATGCACAAACAAACATCAAAAGAAAAGTTCAGTATCAAGAGTTTAGTGAGAAACAAAATTAAACAGATGATATTTTTCCATTCATCATTATTAAAAAAATTATTTTTATTTGCAGCATTCAAAAAATAATTCAGACACATATTCAATAAAAAATAACATACATTCATTATCTAAATAAAGGACATATACCGTATTTCATTTTAAATCGGTCTTAACCATGCTACATTGGGACTAAATTCATTCATTGGTGCATTCAAGCCTCATTTATGGTACAAATTAATTGAAAAGCAAAATTATAAATTAAAATTTTGCTTTTCAATGATTTTATACCATGAAGGAAGCTTGAATACCCAAATTGACCTTAGTCCCGATTTAGCATGGTTAGGACAGAGTTAGAATGGAATACGGTAACATTAATATCTCTGGAAGAGAAACCACACACAATATCTTTCTAAATCCTGCTCGTCCCAGAATTTCATTCATTATTTTGAGTGCGTAAACTTAATTGAAATATTATGATTGAAAAGTTCCCTCATATTTATTTCTGTATCCAAATAAGCCACCAAAGTAGATTAACTTTTTTGAAGGAGATGAAGAGCTTTGACATTTCCAAGAGTGGCATCAGAAAGCTTTAAACTAAGGGGGGTGGGTGTTAATTTCCAAAAATATTACGTATTAATTGTTAGAGTAAGAATAACAAAATAAGAATGTAAACAATGTATATTATGTATTACATACTTTTTTATTTAATGATTTTGATATGCAACAGAGATGAACTATGTAAGATATGTTAATTTTTCGAGAAAAGATCAAAATTTTGTTGACAAAATTTTTTTGAAATCAAGCAATGATTTTACGAAGATATGAACATTGCGAAATTCCCAGATATCCTCGTCTTTGCCTTATTTTGCTTTTATCTGTTTAAGCTGACGAGCAAGATTTTTAAATTCAGCTAAAAATTCCCAAAACTGAGATATGAATTTCTAGATTTTCAAGCTAAGAAAACAGTGTCAAAAAGCATGGTAAATATTGAAAGAATACTTAATTTTACAGTATTCAGTAGGTACCCCCTTTCTTTGTTGTCAACTTTAAAAACCTTTATTCTGTCCCCACTCTCAAACAAACCCCCTAATATTTATTAAGGACCAAAAAATTCCATTTATCATCTCTCCTCATCTTGAGTTATTTAAGAAAGAAAATATGATATGAATAGAAATCAAAACTTAGTCAAGACCAAAAGACAGATCATTATCTTTATCCCATGCACAGTAGGGTATTGATGCATAAAAAACTCTGTCGATCTCTGCAATAAAAATGTATCTTTTGGGAAGAGACTCTACGCAGCCAAAAAGAAAAGCACTGCATCAGCCTGAGTTAATGATGAAAGGAAAGAGCAGGCCTTTGCTATTTCAACAAGTACTAAATGTACTCAACTCGCCTGAAAGTCGGTATGGATATTGAATATCCAAAATACTGCTTGTTATAATTCAACTCACTTACATAAGTATGAGGCGCAACAAAGCTATTCTAATTAGAGAATGAACAGTTCAACTCTCTCACATAGGTATGAGATGCAGCAAAACTGAAACCAAGGATGCTCTCAACTTACTAAGAAGAAATGAGGACCTTCAAGTAGGGAAAGTCCCCCCAAAAAAGATGATTAAGATTCGCGAGGTCGATTCATGACCCACGTGAGTAACAAAAGAGTGCTCAAACCTATCACACAACAGCATGTTTTGACTCTCTTTCATATATGAGAAAATCACACATAATCCATCAAAATCAATAGAGAAGACTAAATTTGATATGAGATAGGATAAGGATCAATGCATCACTGTGTTATATGAACAATACCTTTTTATAAAGAGGAATAAGGTCACACGCATTTCAATGGGAAGAATCCTCAATAGAAAAAAAGATAGCTCACAATTAATGCCAAAACTAGCATTTTTCTGATGATATGCTTATATTTAGAAATATCGTAAAAATAGACTCACATTTGCTGAGAGCACATTTTCAGGGAATCGTCAAAAAAGTTTTACAGAATATTTATTGCGTACATTTTCAATACATATTCAAGCATTTTTTCCTACGTTGATATTCGCCAATGGAGTTCAATATTTCAAATTAGGTAATTTAGCGCTAAAATGAATTCAAAAAGTGAATTTGAATATTTCTATTTCATTCAGTTTTCTAAGAAATATTCTGATATTTTATGCATTTGACATGCTATAATAGTTACTTAAAAAAGTCTTTGAAATTTTGTAACTTATCGCATCAGCAAAAAAGTGAAACAAATCTTCACCTTCTTCTCCTCCTCTCTATTCTTCTTTACATCACAATGGTGCATTGATGCACCAATGGTGCATTGCTGCATAAGAAAGTGGTTGTCCTTAACTCAATTCAATGAAAAACAGCCACTTTAGTGATAGACAAAATTCTCCAATTTTAGTGTTTAGTGTTTAGTGTTTAGTGTTTACTCATAAAACACCATCGGTTCATCGGATTACACTTTTCTATTAAATTCTATAGCCATGAGATTGGTCATCACCATTCAGATGGATCTCAACCTCCTTAAAGTGTGTGATGTCTTATGAAGTTTCAGGGAAATTATTACTTAATAAAAGTCCCGATTCTTACACATCTAAGATTCTACAAAAAAGGCATTTTTCTGTACAATTTTTATTACTTTTGAAGGTCATTTTGTGTTTAATGATGCAAATTTATACTTAATTTTAGATGTTAGGTTCAATAACTACATGGTACAAATAATGAAAAAAGCATGTTTTAGCATAAAACTTACAGAATTCATAGCTCATCAGTCTCGATTCTTACACATTCATAAGAAGTCTTTACAATTTGGGAGTTTGAGGATAATGTACTACAAGCATGTGGGTGAATTTTATTCTGCATAAGAAATGAAACTAGAATATTGGAAAGTGCAACATTCATTCTTGACTTAGGTTTATACAGTCAAAGACGGGTATAGCGTCATGACAGATATAGCACCAGTACGGACAATGGATATAGCGATGTTGCTATAACCGTCATTATGTAGTAAATTTGAAAAAGTGTCATTTGAAAAAGTGTCGCTTTATCCGTCGTCAAATTTGGTGCTATATCCGTCTTGGCCCTAAAAATGGTATGACACTATATCCATCTTCTACTGTAATTGAAAAAAAAACTTGTTGCTGGATTTTTTTGAAATTGTTGAAACACTACTTTTTCATGATTCACGTCTTGAAATATGTAGAAAAAATACCAACCATTTTCACAGGAAAAAATCAAACTTTAATCATATCTTGCTTCATGAATATTATAGAAAGGAAAAAGAGCGCCATTTAAGGAGATTAATTTTGTAAGAGACAGAAAATTACTCAATGGCCCACTGTGCATCTGCAGAAGACAGCGAAGCAAGCAAACAAAAAATAAAGATTTAAAAAGTTCGTTTTTCGAGTTTCACACTTGTCAAAAAAGTTTTTAGACTTTGATATAAATAAAGACAGATTAGTCTGGGTGTTCTACTACGGGGAAAGAATTGGCTGAAAAGTTTTTATTTGCAGATCTTTTTAAATGTAAATGATCTATTTTGTCTTTGACGTCAATAACCACAGCAATATTTTATTTGTTTCACTTTTTGGTATAATAAATTCTCTAACTACTTCTTAGATATGTTTTAAATAATAATAAAAATATAATATATTAGTTTTAGTCTTGGATTTTTTCTAATTTTGAACATATTATGTTCAAAATTAGAAAGAATCTAAGACTAAAACTAGGAATTTTTGACAAAATTTTCCGAGGCTGAATATTTGCCAAAGCTGAGAATTTCAAATAAATATCCCTGAAAGAGAGACCAGGCTTTTTTTGACAAAAATTTTGCCAAAACTGAGCACCCCCCTCTGGAAGCAATCCAATGGAAAAATTCCAATTTTTTTGATGATTTGAAATAATAATTTCACAGGGTGTCTTTATTTTACTTAGTAGAGCCAGAATAAAATCAAAAATGTCAAAAAATTTCAAAATAGGGTGTCCACTAAATCGAAATATTGGGGTAGTGAAAAATTTTTGACTTAGCCAGGCAAATTTCCTGATCAGTATCAAAATTGATGAATTTTGACATATAGCTCATTTCCAGTAAACACCCCCGTCAAAAGTAATGACAGCAACAATTTGACCCATTTTGAACCATTTTAGCCCAAATTTTTGCTGTCATTACTCATCACAAGGGTGTTCTCTGGAAATGAGCTATATGTCAAATTTCGTCATTTTTGATACTGATAAGGAAATTTGCCTGGCTGAGTCAAAAAAAATTTCCCTACCCCTATTTTCTGATTTAGTGGAAAACCTATTTTGAAATTTTTTGAATTTTTCGATTTTATTCTGGC
>JAOWAT010043789.1:0-11647 GCA_028571025.1 Longipedia americana | reverse complement strand
GATCTTTTGGTATATGCAAGATAATCTGGGACGTCCTTTGAAATCGGAGAACCTTCGACTTTTTTTATAGGCTTACTTATATTTTATACATGTTCATCGGATGATGTTATAGGATACAATCTGGCAAATTTAATTGATGGTAGTTATATTTCATAGTAATGAAACAAATCTAGTGGCTCATGTAAAAAAGGCTTAATTATAGATTTTTAGGATGTTTCAAGAAGAGTGCAGGATTTGAATTGGTGACCATTGCTGTAATCTTAACTGATGTTCTTCCTAAAAGTGGTCATTTAGGGTGTAAATTCAAAATCGTAATACAAAAATATAGCTAAATTTGTTGGGTGGATTGTTTCATCCAGTTCCATGCACATTTAAAATGTCATTACAAATGTGCATTGAACTGGGTGAAACTAACCATTCAACCAATTTAGTTATATTTTTGTATTACGATTTTGAAATTACACCCTAAAAATGACCACTTTTAGGCAGAACATCAGTTAAGATATATCATGTGTTTGTGCTATTCCATACTGCCATAGAATGAAAATAAATTTTGGCTTCAATTTAAAGCAAATCACTCTATTTTTTGTTAGTCAACCAATTTTCAGATTACTTTGTAGTATGTTTGACAGTGAAGGGATTGACTGAAAGATGAAGTGAATAAGTAAATTGTATGTAAATTGGGAGCCAAGACATGAATTGTTCAAATCAAAATAAAAGAAATTCTGAATCGTTGTTGCACAGAGCAAGAAAGATCTAATTCTGAACACATTGAATGAATGATGCTAACATAGAAAGTGGGACAACCAATTTAGATTTATTGTTTTGCTGCATAAACTAAAATTTAGAATTGAATTTAAGAAAGAGATGTGGGGTGATTTCCTTTAACAAAACTATTGTTGGCAATTTTTAATAGACCTAAGATTCTAAACTCAATTTCCACTTTCGAAGTAAAATGAAGATTGCTAGTTTGATTTTCTGACAGACTGAGATCCCATTGGACTACCTCATTCCAGGGTGCAAAAGTCTTTGAAGTACATATTTATGAGGATCAGGAAAAGTTTTTGATTCTTTGATTTGCATTTCTCTTATTGCCTCTTCTGCAGAAGTTATGGTTTGCACTTTTCAGAGTAGTGTCTATCTATTTAGCTGTTCCCCTTTTCCAATTTGAAAATAGAAACTTTTTAAAGTGTGCAATTGGGAATACCATCATACATGGCCTATGAAGATTGTCTGTGAAATCATATAGATATTTAAAAGAATGTTCTTACAAAAGAAAAATCTTTTGACGAATAAAGATTTTTCAGTATTTGTGTGATCTCCAAAGATTTTAAGGAGGGTAATCAATTGGTTTCCATGTTTTAGACTCCTAAAAGTCTTTAAAGTCACAAATTTGTTTGTCATAACTGACTCTAATCAGAGTCAATTAACTGACATCATTGCTCCCGATTGATTTTAAAAAGCAATTGTTGCTGTCTGTAATGAAATTTTGAAAATTTTTAGTCAAAATCAACGTAGAAAAACCAAACAACGTTGTTATTGATTCATTTTGGTCTCATATCATGAACAAAAACTTTCAAACCCAAAGCAGTTCAACTCTTGGTCTTTTCTCTTTCTCTCTCTTTATCCTCTCCTATCGTTGTTTCCATATAGATAGTTTTGTCAAAGACAATTTCAAGACACATTAATTTCCCCTCAAAAGCCAAAAAGCCATGTGCAAGATGAATCCGGAATACCAAATTATTTCTTCCGCTTTCAATGACAGCAAGGCACAAGATTTTCCTTAAGGAGTATTTTTAAGCTCTGCTGAGGAAAAATAAACCTCTGATAAATCTTGGACGAAAATTTGCAGCAACATGGAACCAGAAGTTACTGGAGATGAACAACTGAAAAATTCATTGAGCTCCAATGAAAATTTTACCCAAAAAGTGGCTGATAAAATACACTCTTTGTTTTATATGCTAAAACTTCTGCTAAAAGAAGTGATTTGACCAAAATTTTAGGGTACCAATTATGCTTAGATCATGCTAATTTTTAGGCCAAATTCTACCCTAGTACGCTTATAAACCATATGCTAATAAAAAGAGTGTATTTTGCTTTGGCCATAATTATAAATTCTTAGCCCAATAGTTTTCATTTGTGAAAAAATGACGATTTGAATATTTTAAGGAAAGTTTGATACTTTCAACTACAAAATTCAAATTCCTGTTCTTATTTTAAGATGCCTTTTGTTTCATGATTTCAGCTGCTGCACTTTTATTGTCCTCTCCACTTCCTGCTTACATTTCTAGAGTTGTGTGATTCGATTTTATCTGAATACCCCTAATTACATTGAACAATACAAATAAAGATTATCATCGCAACCACACAGATAAATCCACTGTGAAGTACTTTCTTATGCATCATATAATCTTAATTCGCTTCTTTTAAATAGAAATCCAAAGCCCAATTTAAAAGCATAGTAATCCCGAGTGGGTCATGAAAAGGGTTTCTAAATTATCTTAGTTATTATGCTAAAGAGTTTCAGTGTCTTGAACTCAAGAGCCTCTTTTTTATTGTAAAATGTTGAAAGAGTCACCCATAAAAAGAGAAACAGTATGAAGATGACAAAAGCTACACTGTTAAAAATAATCGTACGTGCACTTTTGAAAACGTAACTTTGTCTTACATTTTTATCATAAAACGTATGAATTGACTCTGCTATTGTCAGCTGATTTTTTCTTGATTGTAATAAAACGTATGCTAAAATAAAGTTTATGGTCTTGTATTTTACACGTGTTAAATGAAAACGTATAATTCATACGCCCATAAAGGTACAAATTTCTAAGAGTGTAGGGGTTTCCTGTCATTCTAAGTAGGCATATTATGCATATAGAACTTTAAAAAGTTCCAAGGTTTTTCCGGACAGGATGACTTTTCAGAGAAAATTATGTTTTCATGTTGAATATGAATTGAATCAAAATTTTAAGTGTCATTGAAATAAATAATTAAATTAACTGGTTATACACCAATTTCCAAAATTCTCCCAGAAAACATTCATCCCATGAAACGTGGTTTTAAGGAACATAACACACAGGGGTGATAGGAAGGAGAAACATTATTTCTTATAAGATTTTGAAACAGGGAAAAAGACTTTCCCACATTGATTTTGACCATCCCCACTTCACTGGATCTGTGTCAAATTAAAAATATTGGTTCTTTGTCCACATCAGATATACGATTAAGAATTTCATAATTAAGAAAGTATTAAAACATCAGATGAGAAATCTCACTTTTTACATTATTTATTCCATCACAAATGAAACCAATAATGCCTCAGTTCAGATTGAGTGGTAAAATTCCATCTCTGTCTTCTTAACAGCATCAATGCTATGAGTGCTATTTTTTGCATACGCGGAAGTAATCATCTTTGGAATTTCTCTTAAATCAAATCAATCCCCAGCAGAGCAGCTCAAGCAAGCAAGCAAGCCATGTCTAGTTACTAGTTATGCCATTCAGTTTTGAATAATGATCCTTATTTCTTCAATGAAAAGTCGTCTTAAAAGACAAAGGGGCAAGTTAGACATAATTTGAAATTCTGAAATGTACAGTATTGAAGACATTTTCTTACGTTAACCCTGATCCAGATGCGCTATTAAGGTTAGATAACCCATCGCATTTGTCTGAGGGTTAACCTTCGAAATTGGAGATTTTCATAAGCATCTTGCGAAATTGAAGAAATTGGCTTATTGGATGCTTTTTTGATTTATTCCTTTTCTATGCTTTTTAGGCAATAAATTTGACTTTCTAATGATGCTTACTAATTGCTTATTTAAAGTTATTGGCAAAGGTGGACTGAATAGTAGCCTGCAGGAATTGGAAGGTTGGTCAATCATAATGGCCATAATTCCAAAAGTAGACGTCTCGCTGTTTTCAATGTTGGTTGCTAATTTTGATACTTTTAATAATAGAGAGTAGGATACCCAATTCAAATTGAATTTCAAACTATCTGAAAGCTATGCCAAACATGTCCATAATATATGAAGTAAGCGTTACAAAGACTCACAAGTAGAGAAGCCCTCCTTTCCAATTTTGAAATTTAAATCATTTTTAAACTATAACCAACAGGTCCACAAAAAGATTTCAAGAGCCCCATAGTCCCACAACTTAGCTATTCCTTCTTCCTTGTTGAGGCTCCTCTCAATCAGATTATGAAAATGTTGCCTTGTAATTCCTTTCACGCTGCTTCACTGCCTATAAATAATTTTCTTCATTTGCATAAGATTCTCTTCCACTTTACTAGTAATGTTACAGACCAGAGCAGAGAGAGACCTAAGTAAGTTCACATCATTGAAGGCAGACTTTTAAATAAAGATGTTTTTTTATAAATTTAATCAAAATTCATCTATGAAATTACTGAAACTGAAGAGATGCATGAGGTCTATTCTTGACTCATAATACGTCACAAATTATTTAAAGTATTGCAATGAGTTTAGACTGTGACTTCTTCTGTGCTTTGGGATTAAAAGATTCCATTTCATTTTATGCTATTATGTTTGACTTTTAACTTCAATTTGAATATGAATGATCCTATTCACATCTTACATTCAGCAAGTAAAATATGATTCAGCAATTATTACATAATTTCATTTTTCCCCCAAATTTTGATTTCAATTATATATGAATGAGGCAGAAAGTGTAAAAACCTGTCTCATCTTTAAGACTAAGTAGACGAGTATGCCTTTTAAATGTTCTTCACCACAGGGGGACACAGATTTGCCCAGCAGTTCACTCATAACATCATTTTACCCTCAATTGTATGACATAGGTTAAAGAAATAAGACATGTACCATAAGGGATGAAAAAAGATCATACTACAGACTAGCAATTGTTGATATTTTTTTTGACAATTTTTGAGAAATTTTTCCAGCCCATTGAGTGTTCCTCAGATCAAACTAACAATTATTTTTAGGGTGTATATTTATGTGATTTCTTTCTAACCATGCCCAAAAAATGGGTAAACATTTTCTTTGATATGTTGTCCTTTATACTACCAATGAATTTTTGACATTTGGAATTTGAGTGTTTATTTTCACTTAATATATCTTCTATAGTTACTTTAAAACATTTTAGGAAATTTATATCTTTTCCCATTTTCCTGACAATTGTAAGTATATTTAGTCTGGCAAAGCAGTTAGGCCATCCATTCAATTGATGATGAAGGGTAGGGCAAGGGCTTGGTGTCTGTGGTGGAGGCTGCTGATACATCTTCAGATCATTTCTCAAAAAAAAAGTTTCCCTAAAAAATTTCAACAATGCTTATATGGCTTTTTCTCAAAAGTACCTGCACAGTCATCTCGATATTCAAATACATACAAGAGGGTGATTTGTAATTCTTAGCATTTTTAATTTGCATAATTTGGCACATAAAATTTTTACCTAAATTATTAGCAAGTTATTTATTACTAGTTGTGAAAAATATGCGATTCTGTAAATTCCTTCAGCAACTCATAAAACATGATAACTTGACATGAGATTTTTTCTCAAAGTTTCAATTTGGATGAGAGGTTAAATGAAAATTTAGGGAATTTCGTATTTTAGATGATTGGAAAATATTTACATTCCTTTCTCACAAGTCATTTGTAAGAAATACAATTTTAAGAATTGTTTATGAGGAAAATATGAATTATAATTATAAAATTTAAGGTGTATGGAAAACACTAACTTTTAAAAAACTTAATAAATAAAGAAATGAACTACATATTTCAAATTAGGAAACATTGAATTTTACTAACTTATTGGAAAGAAATATATTTATAAGAAGATGCTTTTTCAGAAGAAAGCTGAATTTTAATGTAAACAATCAGGTGTTTAGAAAAAAATATTCGTTTCTAAAAAACTTATAAGAAAGAAATGAACTCAAATTACAAATTATATTTATCACTGCACAATAACCTTATCTAGCTGATGATCATCATTGAAAAGGAATTGAACCAGCTCATAAAAGAGAGAGATAAGGCAGCAATTCATAAATCTGTATGATATCCCATTAGACATACCAAAGCAAAATAAAAATGAATGAATTTCTAGATTTTCTTATTTGCCAAGATGGGATAAAGTGATTTGTGGAAATTATATTACAATACAAAATAGTACTGGAATTTACTCTTTAAATGTAAAGGTAATATAAGACTTGTATTGGAATTGAGATTTATATATTTATGAAAGTGATAGATACCTAACTGGATCGATAAGGAGGTTGCGTGATTCGACTTTATCTGAATGCTCGAAATAGCTTTAGAGCATTCAGATAAAGTCAAATCACATAACCTCCGTATCGATCCATTAGGTTAATTATTTTTTTGTTTTACATTTTTTGCAAATGTCAATTTTCAATCCAGCAGAAAATACTTTCATTTGACTTTAAATCACACTTCATCGTTCCTTTAAAACACCCATTCTTCCCAATGAATGAATTGCCTGCACCCTTTCTATGGGCAAAATACCTATCACGTATAATCTGTCAATATTAACGCAAGTCATAAAGTAAGTTTTTCCATGCCTTTTTTATTTCTCCTCTCTCTCTGCATAAAAAAGTTTTTGTTTGATCATTATTCTTGCTTCCTAAGTTTGGATTTGTTAAGTTGACTTCATGTGGAGAGACAAACAGCTTGAACTTGAAGTAGTAAGAAATCATGGTAACTAGCTAACAAAATGATAATGGGCCTGTTTTTTGCCGATTTAGTATGAAAACCTTCTAATTGATTTAGTTGGAATAGAAGAAATCTCCAAAGACTTTCAGGAATATTAGCAATACAAATAGTAGGAAAATGTCAGTTGAAAATTTTCGGTTAAAATCAATCAAAATTCCAAGTGCGATTTTATTGCATTTATAATTTCTATGAATGATTATACATGCAAAAAAATGTCCAATTCTAAAAATATTCCAACTCCCAGGGTCTCAGTCATGATGGTAAAACAAAACATTTGAAACTGCCTCAGACACAAAAAACAGATCTGAAAAACGAAAAGAAGAAAAGGAACGAAAATAGTTTCTCATCAGAGCTCTGGAGCGGAATCAGATTAATTTTAATGGGTAGTGATGAGGGGGTTGCAATTAATAAGTATCTGCTGGGATGAAACAAGCACTTAATGCTCAATACCTTATGAAAATGTTTTTGAGCATTAAAAGTTTTTTATATTTTTTAGAGAGCAAGAACAATCTATTGAACAAGAATGCTCCTGTCACTTTTGAGGCCTCGATATTTAGCAAAGTATTGAGGTCCATGCCTAAATTCACAAACATTACATGAATAAAACATTATCTTACAAAAAAAAATCCGGTGTTCAAGTCATAAGAAGAAAGATAAGAATGAGACCAGATGCCCTGTTTCCGCAGTGTAAAAATGCACATTTCATATTCCCGCGCAAATATGACATTTTATTCCAACACTCATTTGATTTTCTCTATCTCCCTTGGCCCCTTAGTCTTGCTTTACCCAGACCCCACACACTCACATGTTGAAAAAGGAGAAAAGGCGCTCAAAAATTAAAGCCAAACTACTCATTTAGCATACTAAATGAGTAACCCATACTCAAACAATAAGTTTATTTCAAGCAGAAATAACTACTAAATGAATTAAATCAAATGAGTATTTTTTCTATTTTTCCCAATCTAATTTTCTCATCTTGCATTACTCCTTTCAGGATTTTGTTTCACAAAAACATTTCTTAAAGTTAAACTTGCTTTATCTCTGGCAGAATTTTCATGAATTTTTGAAGGTTTATGAAAAACTTATGAGAAATTTATGTCAGTAAATAATCAATGTCTATAAATTTTTGACATTCTCCCACAGTTATGAAAATGTAGTGCAAATCATCAAAAGAATTCTTCTCTAGAAATGTTTATAAGTAGAATTTGAGATATTTCAGAGAGCCTGTTTCAGATGACTTTGGTAATTTATTTGGTAAAAATTGAAATAGTTTACTTCATAAAGTTTTTTACTTGGGACAGAGACAGTAACATTCTGAAATGTGCCTTGAAAAAAGTCTGACTTTGCAAAGCCATATTAATGCATGGCGTATTTAATATGCACAAATGCAAATGAGCCTCTTCCTTTCTCTAAACACAGCCTCTCTTTCTCCCATGGGTGACGGGTTATGAGAAATACACACACAGAGGCTATTGTTCTTAGCCATTTCGGATAGGCTTATATGCTTATCACATATTAATAAACCGAACTTACCCTAACTGAACACTGCATATACTTCAAAGATTATAACATTTAGTGTCCTGATAGGGAAATTGCGTATTTCTGAACCTTGATAGAATACAAAATGCTCTACTAAGCTAGTTTCAATTAGACACCCAAAATCATTAACTGAGGGGACAGGCAGAGAAAAAACTCATTCTGAAAATTCATTTAGATAGCTCTGAGATTCATTTTATTTAGTTAGTATGCTAATCAAAGATCTAAATCAACGGATGAAATTATGAAAATAAAAACAAGCAAAAAACTGATTAAATAAATTTCATTTTTCACCTATTGTCTTTTCGCGTAAAGTAAAAACTTAATTAGAATAAAACCTCCTCGGATTCATTGCTAGAAACTATAGAATAACAGATTTTATATTTGTACATTAAGGGAAACAAACTTATTTTTTAAAAAACTAAGGTCCTGAAACTATTGTTGCAAAATTTGTAATAATTGACCATTTAAAAAAATTAGCTCCAAACAAGTAGAAACTCAAAGTTTTAAAATTGGCCAATTTTGACATTTCGTTTCCAGTCAGTAAAATATACATCATAGATAAAAATCTAACAGAATCTTTCTCTTCTTTAATTTTCAGTGAAACAAACTCGACTCTTCTCCATCGCAAATCTGCCAGCCAAGACGCCGACACTTCCTCTAAGAAGTTGCCGAAAAAACGGCGCAGTTTATGGCGCCGAATCCTAATGGCCGGCGTGCCCATACAAGTGATGATGCTCTTGTTCTGGGTCGCCATGTTGTATCTGGAGCCCACTTGTTGTGACACCAGTAACACGCTGTCGTTCGCGCCGCAATTGAGATATATTAATGGACCGCCGCCAATATAAATACAAATACAGGGGTCTCTCGATTCAACGACACATTTCGTAGGCATGGAAAATGTCAATAAACCGCGAGATTGTCGTTATTTCGAGAGGTTTATTTAGTGAATGATACCTTTTCTGATATGAAAATATATCGTTGTATCGAGAAATGTCATTAAATCGAGTGTTGTTATATTGAAAGATCCCTGTACAGTGCAAAAAAGACTAACCTTTCCTCACCTGAGATGATGGATTCCACCAAATATAATTGTCATTTATGATATACAAAGTTGTATCATGAATTGCACTTGTGAAAAACTCAGCTGTGAAGGATTAATGACATGGATTACGTGTAAAAATTGTTTCTGATTTAAAGATGTTTAGATGTAGAGACAGATTCCGATTGCATGAAAATTGTCACTGAATATATATTTGTTACTACATCAGTCCAATGAAAATTGAAGCTTATTTTCAATTATTCGCAAACTGAAAATGTAAGCATATTTGCATAAAATATTTGTAAGTAAACATTTTGCAAAATTTTTATGGGACTGATGTAAAAGGTTTAGTGATTGCCAGTTATTAGTTTGTTTACTCTTCGCACCTCATATGAATGAATATGCCCTTATTGCACTTTTATATGTAAGAGCCTTATACATATTAGGCGGAACACTTTTAATAATACTGGAGTATGAAAAACCTGGCAACGCAAAACTCCGTCAGCAACTCAATTAAATAATTATTACTAGTTTTAATTATGACTGCATCAGGCTTTTTTCAGCACACAAACTTAAAAATTCTTTCAAAAATTTTCATTGTCATATAAATTCTGCTAAAAGCCCTGACTGTTCTTTAATAAGTACCTGAAATTATTTGAAAACTGAAAAGTCTTTTTGAAATGACTCTTGTCCGAATTTAGATATTAATATTATAATTATTTTTTACCAATACCTTTAACGAAAAACCACTCGAAGAATTGATTTTAAATTTTCTGACATTAAACATGAATTAATAATATGAAAAAAAGATTCAAATGTATATTGATTGATCTCTTCTCTAAGTTTTATACCTTCTGTGAATGAATCTTAGTGCATAAAAACACAACAGAAAGTCCCAATAAAAGCGTCGCAATAAAAATGTCCAGTTTTTATTGGGATAACCTGTTTGAATGAGTTATAGAGTTGAAGAATATTTTCTACGAAAATGCGCTTGTACAAAATATATTGCGACTGCCAATACGTTGAAACTGAACCGTACCATTTTTATTATAATTACATTATGTTTGAAATGAAATATAGGTTTTAAATTTAACAAATCTCGTTTTCTTTATTTATGTTTTAAAGGCAGACTTGCGTCGATTTGGGCCGGCCAACAAATTCATGTCAGTCTGTCTTTAATTGATATCAGAGGTTGCATAATTCAAGCATTTTGTTTAAGGGAAATTGATTTGATTTGATACAGTTAGGCTTATTTTATGTATTCTGTTGGACATTAAGCTTTGACCTTTAATTTACACATGCATGGCATAAAAGAGGAACAAAATCCTGCCATTCATTTTCAAGATTGTGTGCTCTAGTTTGGTTTGGAAAACAGTCATTTCCCTCATAAATTCAAGCATTTATAGCCTGTTTAGTAGCAGATATCCCCAAAAGATACCCGACCAAATGCTTCTAAATTTCAGACCAAACTTTCAAAACCCTTTTAGGTTTCCTTTTGTGCACATGACCTTATGCTTTAATTCCCTTTCTTCTTCGGTTTTCCTGTTCTTTTATGCACCACATTTTCGCCATCAAGCAATAAATCTTTCATTCAGTTTTTAATTTCTCTTTTAAAAATGATAAATGCCCCCTCCTTGTCATTCCTTTCTTATTTCATAAAACATGTTGAAGAAATTCATCTTAATTCTGGGGTCCACGCTCTAAAACAGAATTAATTTCTAAGCTTAACATTCTAATTCTATTGGTTTTTAGTCTTTCTGGAATCTTGCGCACAGAACATCTTCTCTGTTGTTTTTTTGTTTTTACCTGCGGATCAAAGCAGGTCTAGTATTAGCAATTCCGGGGATGAAAACAGTTTTCGGACAAAGCGCGATAGTTGGCAGATCATTGTGGAAGAGAAGAACATTACTTTTGTTATGCTCCTATGTTCGCCTTTCATGGCCTGATCACCAACATGTGCTAGACACGCATGATTGGCAAAGAGAATTGCCCTCTATAGCACTCTGTTTGCCGGAGAAACAATGGGGAGCAAAAATCATATCGGACGGATCTACGAAAAAGCTTTTTTGAGAAAAAGGAAAAATGATTAATTTACAATTTTATGAATTTCTGCAATATTTCAAAAGTAAGTATTCAAAGAAAAAGTTTAAAACTGATCTGAATTATTTAGGACTTTGTTTCAATGAAAATAAATTGAAAACATTATTTTTGAAGGTCTGAAATTTTTCAATTTACCAAAAATCATGTTACAATAAAAATAAAAATTTTGGCACCTTAGAATGAATTAAGATATTTAAAATCATACTCTTATATGTTATACATTATTACCACAAGCGAAAAAAGTCGCAAACTTTAGGTTTGCAAAATTTGTACATAG
>JAOWAT010043678.1:0-11647 GCA_028571025.1 Longipedia americana | reverse complement strand
TTCAACAGTCTTATAAAGTAAAGAATTGCAAGGTACACGAAACACACCTGGCAGGAAGGTCAGAAAAGATTTGGAAAAATAGGCTCGCAAAACTGCTTGTACTCTGTGATTGGCATGACCTTCCTGATCATGGGAATATGCATCATTTTGCTAGGAAAACTCGTCTGAGGGAGAAATTTCATGTTCAAATTCACGAATTTACCCCTAAATATGGAAAATTTGACCATTTTAAGGTTGAAATTGACTGATTTTAGTAAAAATTGATAGAAATTTTTATATGGACCATGTTAAAATGTCCATTTGTTTAAAAAACAGGAAAAAATTGAAAAAAAAAATTTTCAATTTTTTTTGTCAAAAATTTTGAAAAAATAATTTTTCAAAAAAAATTTTTTTTTCAAATTTTTTCCTGTTTTCTTAAACAAATGGACATTTTAACATGATTCATGCAAAAATTTCTAACAATTTGAAATTAAAATCAGTCAATTTTAACCTTAGAATGGCCAAATTTTCCATATTTAGGGGTAAATTCGTGACTTTGAACATGAAATTTCTCCCTTGGACGAGTTTTCCTAGCAAAATGACGCATATTCCCATAATCAGGAAGGTCATGCCAATCACAGAGTACAAGCGGTTTTGCGAGCCTATTTTTCCAAATCTTTTTTGACCTTCCTGCCAGGTGTGGCTCATTAACGATGACATTTTGGTTTTGGCCGATGATTAGGAGGAAGAATTCTCGCAGGAGATGACAACTGAGGAAAAAGAGGAACTCCTTCAGGACAGAGGCAAACCGTCTAAGATTCCACTAGAGGATCCTGCACGGTCAAACTCACCACCCAGGAACGCCTAAAGAACCATAACGCAAACTTCATTAGGCGCAGAATCCAGATCAACTACTCGATCTGCTACTGGAAGTTCACGATCATGACTTGACATTTCAGATAGCGAAATGCCAGAAACAAGAAAAGCTGGGAAACGCAAAGCTGCAGAATCTTTAAGTCCACCAGCACAGCCCCAGCATAAGAAACCGAGTCAAGTTGATAAATTAGCTAGCGAATTGTACCGCAAGTAATTCTATGGTTATCCTTTCCAGGATGGCTCAAGAACACCAGAATCCTAGAGTACCTGAATTGCACGATGTTTTATTTTGGATCGCCGACAATGACTCATACCATACCACCATCGCACGGAATTCTGAAAATATACTAACCCGTTTTCGCCTACATCTTGACTGGTCCAGACGAAACCCGCAATGATATAGATCAGAGTATCAACATGATACTGAAATTTTGGATGAAATTGCTGAAAGATTAATCTTTATGCTTTACCATGTTCAAGCAAGGGAGTATATTCAAAAAGCTAGTGGAATTAGAAGAGTGGACATCAATTTGGTCAAGATTAAACATATTATTGGAGCCCTTGAAAAAATAAGTACGTTTTGCGGGCCAACTAGACTCCGCAATATATTCCGTTTTGCGAGATCCACATATAAAAGAAACTTTAAAAGAAATCTTCCCATGTTGTACCAGGGACTAGAGACACATCCTGATCTACCGGATCTCTTATTTACCCAAATGAAGCACGTGCTGTTGTATCACGATGATCCTGACGCCTCCATGGCAGATGTGTTCCGCGCCGATATATCAAGATCAAACATAAATATAGATCCCGCGTTCTATGCGCAGGACTACACTATCATAGATGATTGCACTGAAGACATTATGAGGCATTTTGCGAGGAGTCTGCTATTGAGAATGTGTCCGCTAGTTTGCGAATAATTGCGCTTTCTTCTTTCACTTTTAGAAATGTTCAAAATGGAAAAGGTGGAAGAGGAAGAATTCGACAAATGGCAATCAACAGAAGGTCTTCTAAATTTAACCCCAGCGCACCACAATACAAATTCCGCACCATTTGGAGGCAAAAAATTGGTGATAGTCGCAACGCATGGGACAGTAATATTGGAAAGGGGAGAAATACCCTTGGGGTTGGAAACCCACCAAGAAATCGACACCCCTGTAAATCCTCAACCACTCAACCTATCCACGAAATCAAAATCTCATGAGCACTCAGATCGCCCGTCCACGAAATTGAAACCTCCTGGGCACTATGATCCCTTTGATAACTTAACCACAAAAGATCAAGTAAGGATGTATCTAACCCTAGTGAAATCCAAAAAAGTAATGCCTGAAGTGATGGACAAATGGGCCCGAATGGCTTTTACTCTATTCAATATAAAGCCTGGGACAGAATTTGAGGAAAACAGGAGTAGTCAATTGACTCTTGAAAGACTAGCGGCCTGGAGAGAACCATTAATTGCAGCTAAGAAACCGACTGGAAGATATGAACATCAAATACACCTTGTTTTTTTATAAGAATACGGAAAATTGAGTTGAAGCTCGAATATTCTTATGATTTCCCGATTTTGAAGCTCAACATATTCTTATAATATTCTTATTTGTGCTCTTTAAAATACTAATGGGGGTAAAAAATTCTCACGCCCATAGTGCGTGAAATTTTTGAACTGTTCACTTGAGAATTGATGTGAAAAGTCGTGCTATAGAAACAAGAAAAAGCAAAATTGGCTTTGAAAAATTTCTAATCTGAAGCTCAATTTTATTCTTACTTTATTCTTATTTTTCAGAAAATTTGAAGCTCATATTCTTATAAAAAATAAGGTGTAGAACAATATTGTTCAGGCAGTCTGGACATTTTGTGTATTTTATACTTCACCGACGAGCCTTTACTTCGTGCCTACAATTAAGGCATGGAACGAGCTATAGCACCAATAAATGAGATTTAAACCATCTATGGTTAGAGCATGACGAATTCATCTTTCAATCATACGGATTTCCACAAAAATACCTTTCATGGAATTCGTATCAAGAGTTATCCAACCAGCCTACGACATCTTCAGAATTGAGTTTGGAATACTCATGGAACAACAAAAATTGCACCCACATGAAAATTTACCCCAGTTGATATTTGTGATCTTTCTCAACATTGTAACAAAAATGAATCCTGATCATACAATCGGCAGAAACCTTATCAATATGGTGCCGCAAAGAAAAATCGTCGACAACCTATGGGCTTTGGGAGACAAAGACGCGGTGCAAAGAAATAAAGGGAACATACAAAGGCTATTTTTGCAAAGCTTCATGGTGCAACTGAACAAAGGAGTAAGAAGTACTCTCTAATACATCTTACTTATCTTCTAGAATGGCCACCAC
Source organism: Longipedia americana (assembly GCA_028571025.1). NCBI lineage: Eukaryota > Metazoa > Arthropoda > Copepoda > Polyarthra > Longipediidae > Longipedia > Longipedia americana. The sequence goes on along the minus strand of JAOWAT010043678.1, from coordinate 8,423 downwards.
AGAATCCCAAGTGAATTCCACCATCACCATCGACATTCCAAAATGCCGCTATGTCAAACTTCACCGCAACTCTGTTGAACCTACCAAGGTTACACCCGGTAGCACTGGATATGACCTCTATGCTATAGAGAACGTTGAGATTAAGCCTGGAACGAAAAAACTAGTCAGGACCGGACTTGAGCTCAATATCGATTGAGGTTACTACGGAAGAATAACAGACCGTTCATCAATGGTGATGAACAAGCACCTAATTGTTAGGGCAGGAACGATCGATTCGGACTACGATAAAGAATTCATGGTTGTTTTTACCTCTTTCAACTCGGTACCTGCTAAAATCAAGCAAGGAGACCGCATGGCTCAAATAATTATAAGTCACTGCTACGAGTGTCAATTCGAGGAAGGATACATTGAGTCGGATAAACAGTTAGAAGAAGCAATGATGAAGTATATGAGTCATGATGCCATTCAATTAAAACATCCCTACCTTGTAGAAACAATAGATCCCTACACTTTATCATTAGAACACTCCAGTAACCAAGATAGGCTACTTTCGGCCTATGATGATCTATCTAGGAAGTCTCAAGAATATCATCAACCCTATTCAACCAAAGGCGTTTGACACCGCAACAAAGAGAACAAATGCGACCTTCAGCCTCCAAGAAGAAAGAATTAATCCAACCTAACGAACCCAAATCCAACATGGGAACTAGAAGAAAAGGTGGATTCGGAAGTACTGGAAGATAGAATGTGATTTGTCGAAAACTAACTAATCCAAATACAATTAGCAACAATACTTTAGCTGCGTTCCTAGAAAGGGGAACAGTTGCATTGGACGTAGACAATTACCCCATTGCTTTTGTGTTTTCAATCAAGACCCTGAAAGAAGAAATGTCCAAAATGAAGAAGTTAGGTCAAGCATTAAAAGGAATATATGATCCGGGCCTCGGATCAAAAAATTTTGAAAATTACGAAATTTTTTTGAAAATATATATTTTTAACAAAAATTAGACAATCTTAAGCATTTTTCAAAAATTTTCAAAATTTCCAACCCTTGGTGACCCGCGGGCCAGTGGAGGCCGCAGGTAAAAAAAAATTGAAAATTGTATGAAAAGTTGATTTTTCCAAGAACTGGAAAAATTTGAGCAATTTTCAAAAATTTTTAGAAATGACACCCATGAGTTGACCCTCGGGACCTGCAGGGGCGCGGGTAATTTTTTTTTGGCAAAAATTACTTCTGTGAAAATTTAGGAAATTTATGCAAAAAGAAAATTTTTCAAAATTTTTGAATTTTTGAACCCTGGATGGCGGATCGCGGCCGCGGACCACGCGTCGCGGGTCAAATTTTTTTCAAATATTTTAAGGAATCTATATACAAAGTTTTAAGTCAATATCATTAAAATTGACAAAGTTATGAAACTATTTCTAAGTTTGGAGAAGGAGAAGGAGGAGGAGAAGACAAAAAAGTCGATCTCTGACGAGGTTTCACCTCATAAAAATTCACAATTGTGCGAGTTTCACAGATTTTAAAGGAACGATATACTGGAAAAGGAAACGAAATCCATAAATATCCTACCCATCCTTGAAACTTGAGGAATGCATGATATTTTGGAATCAACATTAAAAAGAGATTCTAAAACAGTATAAATCATCACTGTAGCTCCTAGGATGTAGAAGATATTTGCCGGTTCTGTTTCCTTTTCTAACATACAGCTCCTTTGAATTCTGTGAAATTTGCACAATTGAGAATAACTCACTTATTTGAAGAGTTTAAGATCTCCATCCATAACATTCGTGCCCTCATTAATTAGAGCTTCATTAAAATGAAAAGTTTTGTCTTAAATAATAACTCTCATTTCAACCAAGATCTCAATCGTACAAAGGATGGGATATCTTGGCATTGATATCCCATTGTCCTTTGAATCATAATCTGTCCAAATTCACCATCTACTCCAGATTTCTACCAGAGTATCCGTAGGTCCCAGTTTCACCTTTCTGAATCAAATATTCCAATTTACTCATCCCTTTGAACCAAAAATTTGGATTTTGAGATGTTTCCAAAAAGTTTAATAATTAGTTGCAAAATGAATAAAAGTGAAGGAATTTTCTTGATATGTCAAATAATATTCATATAAGAGCACCAACAAGAAAAATCTGAAAAAAATTTTAAAAAAACATCTGATTTAATTCACATTATTTTTTGACAACAAATGGTCAAGTTTCTGTAAAAAATAGTGGTGGGTGGCACATGAATTTAATTTTGCCCATCTTCTCCAAAAACTACAGCTCCCTTTCAACAAAAGTCCCCTCCAGCTACCAGAGGATTGTTTAAAGACCTGCAGCACCAGCCCTCTGCAGTGTTTAAGAGAGTTATTGTTAACTTAAATGCAAATGCAACAGTGACAATTTGATTTAATTAATCTACAAACTGTTAAGCAGAGACATGACAATTTAATTTAATTTGTCTACAAATTGTTAAGTAGAGACATGAATCTGCAAAATCTGAAAGGGCTGCAAATGATCTGAAGAGGTAACAGGCTCAATTTGAATTTAATGAAGCCAAATGATTTAGCGTTGCAGAAGCTACTGAAAAGGAACTAATGAGAAAGTACCATTTGCAGCAGGAGGATATCAGGACAAAGATGCTTCAGCTGGAATTGATACTGAAAATGGAGAATGCCAGAATAGAGATTTGCAGCAAAAATATTTACCATAAAGCTAATTCCCTCAAGTACCAAAAGGAAATCAAATTACCATTTTGGGATCTCATATTGTGATTCAGGATTTGATCCAACATACATTAAAATATCAATCAGACAAGGTATTTTAGGAATTGTAGTAATTAATTGTTGGACTTGTATCATATTTCCATTCAAGGTTCATAAATGTTAGTCACCATCTGTGAGTAACTTGGAATTTCTTTTCTTCTTTTCTTCTTTTTCTTCTAAGAGAGAACATCACCTAAAGATGTAAAATGGACAGAAACAGGAAGTTATTGACAGGCTAGATGAGATTGATGGGTTCAATCCTTTAAAAATTAATTTAAATAACCATAGAACATCAAGTAAAGATGTAAAATGAACAGAAGTAGAAAGTCATTGAAAGGCGCTAGGCAAGATGAGATTGAAAGGTTCAATCCTTAAATTTATTTAACCATAGAACATCATGTAAAGATGTAAAATGAACAGAAGCATTTGCCAAGGAAATGGTCCTTGTGAGTGGTGGTTATGATGGGAGTGATTATGTTAAGAGCACTGAAGTGTTCAACATGGAGACAGAGACATGGACAAAGAATGATTTGAATGTTCAATTCCCAAATTTAATTAACCATAGAACATCGTGTTAAGATGAAAAATGGACAGAAGTAGGAAGTCATTGACAGGCAAGATGAGATTGAACGGTTCAATCCTTATATTTAATTAACCATTAAACATCATGTAAAGACGTAAAATGAACAGAAGCAGGAAGTCCTTGATAGGCAATATGAGATTGAGAGTTCAATGCTTAAATCTAATTACTCAAAGAAAACTTTCTGTTGACTATGTTTTGTAGCCTATTCCTACAGTAGGGTTCATGAAGCCATTGTGGGAACGGGGCGTCATTTTTCGGATAAATTACACTTCTATAAGGGTTGGTTTTTTTCACAGATCTTCATAATTGACCCAAACCTAGTCCCCATTAAATTTTTGTTTAAATCTGAGAAATTTTGATTTTTGCCTTATAAATTTGTAAACAAAACACTAAAAGTGTAAATACAAAAGATTCTGGTGTTTACATCTTTGATGTTTTCTTTACAAATTTATAAGGCAAAAATCAAAATATCTCAGATTTGAATGAAAATTTAATGGGGACTAGATTTGGGTCAATTATGAAGGTCTGTGAAAAAAATGACCTCATATAGTAGTGTACTTTTCCCGAAAAACGACGCCCCGTTCCCACAATGGCTTCATGAATCCTACTGTAGCTTTTTCAAAGGTAGTATGGAAAAAAGGTAGTATAGAAGAGGTAGTATGGGAAAAAAGGTGGTATAAAAAGGTAGTATGGAAAAAAAGGTAGTGCCAGAAAAGCTAGTCAAAATTGACTAAGCCCAAAAATGTTGGTCAAACTGACAAAAAGCCTGCATTTTGTGATAAATCATTTTAAAATGGCTGGAACCCAATCATAAGGACTTTTTAAGAAAATTATCGAAACTTACAAAATCAAATCCTTTTGGCAAAAAAACGAACGCACGTGATTTGTTGTTATTTCAATTCATCTTTAAACCGGTTAAGAAGTAACTCCACCACCCTCGAAACCGGTTAAGCCACAGAAATTCAACCGGTTAATACCAAAACAAAACCAGAGAAAAAATCGGTTTCCACAAAAATTGGAAAAACCGAAAAAAGTAATTTTTGAAATGAAGTTTTTGCTCCTATTTAGTGCTTTTCTGTGCCTTTGCCTTCATTTTGAACTGACACTGTGCGCCAATTTCCAAGGGGGCGGCAGTCTAAGTCGCCATGGGAGCGGCAGGAACGATTCCTCATCGGTGCTCTTAACGGTACTCCGTTTCATGAACGACATTCAGAAGAATAGCGATTGGGTCCGCCGTGGGGGCCAATCGGGGCCCGGCGTTCAAGGCGGGACAAAACGGCAGAATCAGAGGCATTCCGTTACCAATTTGCTGAAGGATGCTGATCACTCCTCAGGAGGGGGCGGGAGAGGAGAACACCAGCAGGATCACCTGCATGAGGCGGAGAATGAAATTGATCACGGACCGGAGAATGTCAAAGCGGGTGGATCGCCCCAGAAGGGGATCAATCGGAAGATATCGCAGCAGGTGAGAGTGAGGAATTACGTATCGGGCGGAAAATTAAAGGCTGAGTTTCCACGCTTTTTTACACTTTTAGCCTTATTAAAACAGGGAGAAATTTCGTAATTCTCAGTTTTCGCGTTTTTTAGCTCAGTTTTTCAATTTTCAGTCTCAGTTTTTGAAAAAAAATTACTCAATTTTAGAAAATGTTCTCAGTTTTGCGAATTTTTCAAAAAATTGTGCATAATTTTGCCTATAAATGCCAAAAATTGACATTTTAATGATGAAATAGTGTCATTTATGCACAAAAAACTTCAATTCTAACGCTTATTTTCCAAAAATGGTGGAAAAAGTGCTACTTTTGCAGAGTTTAAGAAAATTCTGATTGATTGTTACAGGGAAAAATTTCGTATTTCTGAGTTTTTGCGATTTTTCCTCAGTTTCTCCGAAAATTCGATGCTCAGTTCCCGAAAGATTTAGTGAAAAAAGCCTGGTTTCATACAGTACCGTTCATAAAAAATAAATCAAAACTTTCACTTCTATAGAACTTACCAAATTTTACTCACCTACAATTTTAGACCTAGCCCCCCTCCCAACAAAGTTTGAATTGCTTGAATTTTTGAAAATTCGTGAGTTCTCAAAAATTTTGCAATTTTTTAACAGTCCATATTCAAATAAAAATTTGGAATTTAAAAAATGGTAAAAAATATCCAGAGATCTTCAATTTTGACTTGAAATTTTTGACCAAATTAGATTTTAATTAATTTATACATTTGTCAGTCTACCAAGAATCTTTCCCATTACTTACAATACGTCCACCAAAGAATGCTAATTTTTCACCTAAATTACAGCCGGCCCATCGCATTCTTTGGTGGACGGACTGTAGATCATTTTTCCTCCACAGCCATCTGAAGACCCCGATTCTAAATTGGCGACAGTAGAAGACTCCAATGAAAACACCGATGACCATGATGATGATGATCAAGAGCACCTTCCGCGTTCCATTTGGTGGATCAGTGATCCAGGAAAAAGGTTCAAATCGCATCGGGTTTCAATCAAGATGGTTTGTGGGGTCATTTAGCAGATATGGGTCTAACTTGTATTGTGATTTACTGGAAGGTTCTCCGATTTTCAACTCAGTCTCAAATTCTCTTGCATATACCAAAAGAATACATTTTCATCTTTTGCAAATTTGAAATGAAACACTTCCTTTTGATTTATGAAGTAAAATGTACTTTTGGGCCAATTTACTTCATTACTTAAAAGAAAGTGCTTCATTTCAAATTTACAAAAAAATGAAAAAGTATTTGATTCTGGCTGATCTTTTGGTATATGCAAGAGAATTTGAGATTGAGTTGAAAATCGGTCGAATTTACAATGCATTGTAGTGTTTGTTATCGCCTTTTTACTAACATTATGGAAAGATTTCTGAAGTAATTTTTGAGCAAATCCACTATGGCTTAAAAATTTTGTTGAAAGCACTTTTTCTAGATTTGAATGTTGCATATCTTTATTGAGGCAAGGTGGAAAATTCGATAATTGGTAAAAATTTCTCAGAGACGCTTAGGTGGATTGTTTTAGATATTGATCGAGCTTTATAATTTTGCCCCCAAACTGTCAGTTTTCCTATATGGATCATTGCAGTGGTTGCGTGATTCGGCTTCATTTGAATGACCCCAATAAAGTGGGGTCATTCTGATAAAGCCGAATCTCGCACCACGCACACCGATCCATTGAAACCCGATGTATCTTCCCTTCAAAAGCATCCTGAACTTCGGAATCGTGGTGTCCTACATTGCTCAATTCATCCTTTCCGTTTTACGCCAGATCATCACCACATTCGCCAACGGATATCTACCAGGCTTGTTTTTACCAGGATTCAAAATTTTAATTTTGTAAAACTAACTTCTCGTTAAAATGCGTTTTCTTTTTAAAGTTCATTTTGTTGAAAGATTGGTAAAATAATTCAAAAAACTGATTTTTTTCAAAAACTCGTGTCAATGTTTCGAAAACTCAGCAAAAATTAATGTTACTCAGCGTATTTGGATATCTTTTTTCAAAAACTCGACATTTTGATCAATTTTTCTAAAATAAACTCCTACAATGAAAAAAAATCCGGTCATTCCGTGATAGAGAGAGCAAATTTTAGAAATCAAAAGATTTGCCACCTAATTTCAAAATGTTATAAAACTTTTTGGGGTCTAAAAATATAAAAAGATTTTTTCTGTGTCGGATGTCGTTTTTTCACAATTTATCTTTGAAAATAGGCTAAAAATAAGGATATTTCTAAAATTTGCTCTCCCTATTACGGAATTCCTGTTTTTGAGTGAGTCGTGAAAGAAAGCCTGTGACTACCAGAACGAATCGTCGATGGGTTTTCATCCGTGTTCGGGTCGATCGAGGAGATTCCGGATAATCAGTTGTTCAAGCTGCTCATGGAACTGGTCAAATTGTACGTCAACAGGGAAGATCTCGAGTACTATCTGGACACAGTGGCCTTTGCTATGAGGAAGAGGGAAGCGGCAGCCTTTGCAAGGCCGTAATGGGATGGTGGCCTTTGTCGTGGAAGCAGCGTTTTTAAGGCCGTGAGTCGGTTTTAAGGCTACGAGAAGTCAAGTGAGTGTGATATGTATGATTGGTTATTGATAGTTAATAGAAGGAGATTGATGTGCAATGAAGTAATTTGGCTCAAAAAGTCGTGATAGCAATTAGCAAATACACTCTTTTTTTAGAAGAACATCAATACAAGAACATTAAGCCTTTAATTTTCCAAAAAATAAGAACATTTACTACAGTGGAGTCTTTTTTCACTAAATAAGACTCGTCTAAGGCTTAATCGAAAAACTGATTTTCTTTTTAAAAAAAGTGTGTATCACAAATATTTTTACTCGAAATTACGAAAATTTCAAAACTGGACTGTTATCAAATACATATTTAGCAAAATCACTCAAAACTTGCAAATATTTCAATAAGATAAATATTTAACCAGATTAATATTACCATTAGGAATAATGTCACTACTTTCTGCACCAAGTTAACCCTCGTAACATTAATTTCACTCCAATATTCTCTTTAATAGATTATTTGCATTTTATGAATTTTCATTTTTATTATGGTATAGCTAATTGACTAATGTTTTTAAGCCGAATAAAATCAAGGTTAGTTTACCTTTACTTTTGTTCATTTTTTAGGTCAGTAAAGTATGTTTAGTTAAATTGCTCAGAGGCATATTTGTTAAATTTATGTTCTTCTATCAAAAGAAAGAAAGGTACATTGTCTTTCGGAAATTCAAATTGATATGAAAATAGATGTGAAAAGATTTCATTTTAATGGCCTGAATCCTATTATCACAAAATGCATAATGGCAAGAGTAAGCATTTTTTTCAATACTGTAGAACAAAAAAGCTTTCCCCAGTTTTTGCTACCTTTCCAATTAAAGGCATTAGAAGGCATTATTCCATCGAATTACTTGGAAACAGTCTTCTCTTTTGTCCATTACTTTTTATATTTCATGGTCATTGTGTCTTCTTTTATGGCTTAACCCTATTAAACCCGACTACAAATTCTAACAAGAAAACCCGGCCATGGATATTTTTATCCATGTCTCTCATTTGGTCAAATTTTATCATATAGAAAA
>JAOWAT010043567.1:0-11649 GCA_028571025.1 Longipedia americana | reverse complement strand
CCGAGAAATCGCGAAAACAAATCGCGAAAAGGGCAACCGGCTCCACAAAAAATTTCACATTTTCATGTTTTTTTTTTTTTCTCACGTTACACGACCAAAATAGTGCATACTCGTAAACTCGTATACAATATAGCTAAATTGGTCAGGTGGATTGTTTCATCCAGTTCCATGCACATTCAAAATGTCATTACAAATGTGCATGGAACCGGGTGAGACAATCCATCCAACCAATTTAGCTATATTTTTATATTACGATTTTGAATTTACACCCTAAAAATGACCACTTTTAGGGAGAACATCAGTTAAGTGACTGTAAAATTGCAACTTTCTGAAAATTGCTGAATATGTGTTTTGCCAATGTGGTGGAATCAATGGATTTCCAGTATAATATACTTCTGAAAGCCTTTTTTGACAAAGATGAATCTGAATGAACCAAAACTAACATGTCATGAATTATCACCAAAAGGCCAAAAAATTAATTTCAGTAAATATTATTGTAAGTGACTGTAAGTTTGAAAAATGTTATAAGAATATCCTACAGTGTCCTCAGTCTAGTCCCTGCAATATTTGTGTGAAGGAGTTTTCACAATTTTCACAACAAAAACTACCAGTCAAATTTTAACATGTTTTCCAGGTGCCCAGGAGTGTTGCCTAAGGTTTTCAGGTCAAAATTGAAAATTTTACTTTTTGGTTTACATTTGGTTCTGATGTAAACAATAGATGTAAACAACATTTTGCATACAAGTTTAATTTTTTGAGGCAGTGCAACTGTTTTGTGGATTTTTTTGCAATTTTGATATAAAAGGTGTATAATAAATTGAATTTGTTTTTTCAAAATATGCTCATGAATTTTTTAAAAATCCAATAAATTGCTGGGGCACTGCATATTACCTGGAATGCTTTGAATTCTGTCCTGACTCTCCATCCCTTGTCATAAGCCAATGTGTGTCTGTCTTTCTGGAACAAAGTATTGATTCTTGGTATTCCTCTGTCCCACGAATCCTCCAAATCCTCCAATGTCAGTCTCCTGTTCTGTGCCGCAGCCTCCTGTCTTTTCAATGCATACTCAGCCCAAACACGTTGTGAGTCAATGAACTCAGCTTCCCAAGGTTGGACATATCGATACAAATTGGGAATCAGCTGATCTTCTTCATGTGACATCCCAGACCGGAAATGAGTGATGCCCACATCCGTTTGTTTGGACCATCTCAAATCGGATTGAGGAATCAAGACATGACCCATGGACAACATTCCAAGACCGCCCAATTCTTTGGGAGTGTAAAACACAACGGGGGGAAATCGACTTGGCATTTTGGAGTTCAAACCAATTTTGATACGAGTTTGAATTTTGTTTTCACATTTGACGAGCAAGTCCAGCAACTCTTGGGTATTGACAACAGCTTCTCTGAAGTAAGTCATTAACCCGATGAGCGCCGTGTTCCATTTGTTGACAATCTTTGTGAAAGTGGTTGATCCAGAAGCCATAAGGATCTGTCTGACACGATTGTGGAACTTGGACATACTTTCATCATCGACCCGGAGGAAGCATTGAGCCGTTCTTTCCTTTGTGACTTCATTCTGAAGATTCCAAACTCCGTCTCTATGTGTAAACTCATCATGAGTGGTTCGGCATTTCGGCAAAATTCTGCACTCAAATCCGCACATTGCAAAAAGCAAATTGGGATTGTCCTTTGAGTAGACAGATACAAAAGAGGACTCCCATTCAATTGTAGTGACTGACCTTGGCATGCGATTTTTGATATCCCAAAAGACTGCTCTTCCCAGATTGACGTCATGCTTCATGAGTCTCATTCGAGCATCTCTCGGCCAACATTTCTTGTTATTGTATCCAACAATGTTTTCATTGTTCGGATCAGGATGTTCTGTTAAGTAACGTTGGATCAAATCTCTTGCTTCCTCCGCTGAAAATCTGAAGAACATATGAATCTTATCCACGTATCTTGAGAACAATCTGATTGGATGTGAGACTTCTGTGTCCACGTCTTGGAACGTCAAGAAGTCGTTTGGCATTTGTGGTGGTCCAACCATTTCAGCTGATCGATTCAAACCCAGAATCAGAAGATCCATCACCAAACCATAATATTGTACAATAAACGAAGCAAATTGTAATCCTCTTAGAATACCATATGAATTGGTGTGATTCATATCCTTGTAATTGATGACAACGTTATTCTTAGCAGTCATGTAATCAGCAATATTATGATCCACAATCAACCTGAGCAGTCTGTTCAAGAGAGTCAAATCGATCTTTTCGTACAATTTCTCCAATTTGCACTCCATCATGACATTGCATTCTCCATCTCCAGTCTCCCAAACGTCTTGCAGATTATTAATGCCTTGACACCATTTGTAACACAACAGTGGTGGAGGTTCCGTGTCTGCAGGTTTGACCCATTGTGGGAACAAATGTCTCTTATCAGCTTCATACCACAAGTATTGATCCAAGTAAGCATCTGTAATCTTTTCCAATGGCTCAACATCATAAACAGGAATGAGATGAGAATAAAGGTCCATGAATTCGATTCCAACTTCTTTGAATGCTCTTTGTGTCAGCAAATGACGTTTGATTCTTGACAAGGCTTCATGAGGATTGTCATAAGCCTGTTCAATCAAACCCAATTCTTCTCTTTGACTCTGATTCAACCTTGACTTCACAGAATAAGCTTCTTTGAGTCTTTCCAGAGCAAGAATCAGCAACTTCGTGTCGTGTTTGTAAGACAAAGGTGGAAATGGAATTGGTGTGAATCTTCTTGATTCCAACCAATGCACAGTTGTCGTGTAAATAGCAACAGCTTCTTCAGGTGAGATGTAAGGACCGTCCTTCAGGTAGTTATGCTGTCTTTCTTGTTCCGACTTCAAGTACAGTCTGGTCAATCTTCCTAGATTCTTCTTGCAAACCGTTTTGTCCACAGTGGCACCTCTCCTGATACGTTCTCTGTTGTAATGAGCCGTGTTTGTCCACCAATCGGCTTTCATCTTGACATACCTCAAAATCATGTTTTCAATTGGCGTTGGCAGACCAGGAACTTTCCAGGGAATATTTGCTTTCCAGCATCTCCAAGCTTCAGACAAATGCTGAAGAATGGTTCTAGCTTTGTTTTGCTTGATTCCTTCAGGCATCATATCGATAATGTCATGCATAACAGAAGCTCTCAATTCCAAATCGAAATGTGATTCAACTCTCTGTTTGGTCACTGTCTTTGCAACGCCCTTGGAGTGACGACCTTCAAACTGCCTGGACAACAGATTACCCAGCCATCTTTCGAGCAAAGGAGTCACACCTCGCATGAAGAACAGCCAAACACGCCATCCTGGAGCCCAAATGCCACAGCCTGGACCTTTTCCAACAGGACCCTGAAATTATAAAAAGAGAATGCTTTGAAATAATTTAGTTTGGTTTCTTTCATCAAGAATGAGTGAGTTTTACTTATAAAATCAGTGAGTGCTGTTTTATCTCCAAATTGTGGTGCCCAAGTCGACCTCGGGTCAATCAAGGACAACCAACAAAATGGAGCTGCCAACAGTCTCGGCCAGTTTCAATACCCCTGCACAATTCATCATTTTGGTATATGTATAACTGCTAATCAATTCATTGAAAAATATTTTCAAAGGGTTATTGCAAAGTATATAATTACTCTAAATAATTTGTAAAATGAACTTATGAAGAATATTTACAAAGCAGAAAAATAACTTTAGAAATTACTTAAAGAAACAAATTTGGAATTTTCTCGTACTTTGAAGTAAAAAACTATGCAAATTTTTCGCACATTCAACATTCAAATTTGATTATGGATACTCCAATCAGACTTTTGATTCCTCTAGCATGTTTTTAATTTTGAAAATGAATTCAAGAAATCATATGTGGTTTTGTATAGAAACATTGATTTTCAATAGAATTGCTGCATGAAGCTAAAATTTTATTAACTTGTGTATTTGTTCGGCCTCAAGTAATATACCACCAGTGTGTTACTTACAGTGTTGAATCTGTAGTAGATGACATGCTTCAAATCCTTGCACATTCTGATTTGTTTCATGAGTTTGTATTTGTATCTGTACATTCCAGTCAGTTGTCCAACATGAGCAAAGATGTACTGTAGTCCATCAGCCAATTGGAATGCATCAACATTATTCAAACGATATTGAACGTGAGAATCCACAACCAATTTCGTCAATCTGAGAATTTCACGACACAAATGGAAAGCATTTCCGAAACGGGACTTTTTACGTTCTTTTGTCGTCAGAGTTTTGACTGGCTTCAAATTGAAATTGTAATCCAAATGCAGATAATTCAAATTCTTGCGATGAATCAGCAAATTCAGCATATTGTATCCTTGACGACAAACCTGCAGTCCCACTTCGACCCAATCCAATGATGTTGATTGAAAGAATTTTGTCGCCTTGAATGACCTGAAGAGATATCTTTTCTTTTGTGGCTTCGGAGGTCTGTGATGCAATGCATTGAGGACAAAGTACTTCAACAGCTTTTGATAACTGACTCTGACTTTCACGGGTTGTCCTGGAGGGCAATGTTCTCTGTACCATGATTTAACCAAAGGAATATCCAAAGCTCTTCTGGTTCTTCCCGATCTCAAATGAAACGGTCTTGGTGCCCACAACAATGAGATTCCATTTGCAGTGTTATCACTGTACAAAGGGCAATCTTGCAAGAAGGGTTGACACTCTTCGGGCAATTCAAATTCTTCATCATCTTCAGGCAGCAATTCCGATCTTGCATTTGTCACTGAATGCCGATGAGAGATGGGATTGATGAGCGGATCGAAGTAGAAGGCGGGCAAATCGGGATCTTCGGTCTTGATAAAGACGACATTGGGCGTGTGATACCAAGAGAGATGAACGTGATGAGGCAAGTTGTTGTACAGATACGGAAAAGCGATTCGGTATTCTGTTCTGATGGGCTGGCGAATAATGATTTTGTTGATGTCATTGAACTCATTCCAATCATCATCCAAAGCAGTGGCATCCTTGATCAATGGTTCGTATTTGGGACCACCAGGAATGGCAACGTTCAGAGCCTTTGCAGTAAAGAAGGATTTCAAATCGAACAAATAGAAGTAATTATCATCTACGAGATCTGTCATGAGTTGATTTGCCATTCGATACAAGCAAGCGATTTGAGGAAGTGTCAAATTCCATTTTCTGTAGGTTGTACCATTAACATGAGGCGTATCAACCAATGGTTTAGAATCGTAAAACCAATCAGCCACGGACTTATCTTCTTCATCATCCATTTCCATTTGAATAGCTTCCAATGGTTCAACATCCAAGACGTTGTCAGCATAATCCAATGGAGGTTCTTCATCATCAAATGGAGGAAACCTAAAGAAAGAGATTTTATGTTAGCTATTATTATTATGAATTAACTGTAGTTGCAGCAATATTTTTAGGAAAGCAAGAATGCAATCAATTGTTTTAAAAATGTTATCAATAGATTTCAATTGATTTCACTCCTGAAAGTCTTTGGCGATTGTTCATAATTGTAATTATAGAAAAGACCTCCACCGGCTTTTTTCGCCGTTTTTAGACCACCCATAGATCTGAAAATATCGTATCTTAGAGATTTTTCATTTTCAAATTGAGTTTTTCAAAAATTCAAATCGAGGTTTGGGAGGAAAATTGAGATTTTATCAAAATTTTGACAAATGACATTTTCTTCATCGATTCTACTCACTATCTTCAAAATTTTGTAAAATAACACAAAATCATCCTAAATCTCAATGGGGTGTGAGTTATTGTTATAGTACTTGTCTTGAACCTGATGATTTATGTAATAAAAGTGCCTATAAAAACCGGAAAATTATCGAAATTTTTACTTCATAACGCATTTTCTCCATAAAATAACATTTTTTTATAAAAGTTCAAAAAAGGAAACTTATTTTATAAAAAAAATTCGGTTATTTTGTGAAAATTTCCCAAAATTTGCGTTTTTTCTAGGCGTGACAAAATAACGGATCACAAAAATCCAAAAAAATTTTGGTGCCTCCAAAAATCGCTCAAAAACTCGATTTTTTGACTTCATAACGAAAAAAATTTACAAAAAAAAGAAAGTTTTCTCGACAATTTTTACTATAGAAAAAGTCATTTAGAAATTAGTATTATTTGTAATGCATGCCTGAAAATCATGAATTATTAAGGCGTGACAGATTGACGGATCATTTTCATAAGGTTCTGTAGAAATTCCACTAAGAACCACCCTTTTGAGAATGTTACCAAAAATATGCTAAATTTTGGCATTCTTGACATTTTTTGGAGTTTTAGAAGCCAAGAGGACCTAAAAATCTCGTATTTTTAGTTTTCGGCTTTTCAATTTCAGTTTTAGGTCATCCCGTGAAAAAAAGCCTGCTTCAATATTTTCAGAAAGATTAAAATGTTTCGTGAAAATATTCCATAAATGTTTTGCAACATGAAACATCTCATTGACTCAATCATGAAACAATATTTGTGTGAAGAACAATTTGGCTAAAACTAACAGGAAATTCAAGTTTACTACAAGATTGACTAAACACGCAATTGGTCCACCAAATTTAATTTTGAAAGTTTCTCCCAACTTGTAATACGCCCAAATGCTCAAAATGAAGTCATTGAACCTGTTTAGTTGGATATTTTGGAACTTTGTAGTCTATAACTTTCAATTTACTACAAGATTAACTAAACATTCAATTGATCCACCAATGGAAATTTTGAAAGTTTCTCCCAACTTGTCATACTCCCAAATGCTCAAAACGAAGTCATGGGACCTGTTTAGTTGGATATTTTGGAAGATTTTTTCCGTTTTTGTACATTTTGATGGGTTTTCAAAGCGTTGAAAATGTATCAAAAATGTACAAAAAATATTTTACCGTGAATATCTGTTAACTTCTAGTTTATGGCTTTCAGTTTTACATATTTTCAGAGAAATAAAGGAATTTTGTCAATTATCAGTGTTTTCTAGATAGGATAAAAATTTCAGAAAATCCTCGATATTTAATACGTAACACTGCAAGCCAAAAGATCGGATTTTACGTCTTTGGGACCTAGATACATTGCTTCATACCAAAATAAACACCTTTGCTCAGTCTTGGGTTGCATTCCTAATGTCGTACTGAATGTTTAGGCTGCGTTGCTCATTCCGAATTTTGGGGATTAAAAGTCCTGGACTTTAAGTCTTGGACTGAATTTTGGAGATTTAAAGTCTTGGACTTAAAAATAAAATTCCAGGAAAATGCGCATTTAGTAATTTTGTGCATTTTCATAGAACTTTAAGTCCCGGACTTAAAGTCTGCGACTTTAAATCCTTAAAATTCGAAAAGAGCAACGCAGCCTTATGGACACCTCGCTTGCCCCTACATACGTACCTCATTCTTTTAAAATGTCTTCTGTCTCTTTTCTCCCTTCTCATCATAATCCACATTGAACCCCATTGTGCCAAATAAACGGGTTCAATGACCCACGGAATTTCATTGACAAATGAAATGGCTCCTGTGATATGATACAATACATTAACGTCTCTGATCTGTTCCCAAGGCATGGGCATATTTTCCATCAGCTTGAGAACGGCGTGCGGCATATATTTCAAGGCTCCCAAATACACTCTTTTGTCGTGCCTGTACTTCCTGCTGGACATATCTCCGTGATCTCTGATGATTTTCCTGATGTGTTCCGGAGGCATATCTTCCTTCTGGGCGTCCACGAAGCCGAACTTCCTCTTTTCGGCGTATCTCTTGCTCTGCAATTGTTGCCATTTTCGAGCCTTTTCTTGCAACTTTTCCTCCGTCAATTGCTGTTGCTTGGGTTGGCCCCCCTGAGGCCCGTGGCCCCCGGGGAAGGAAGGAGGCGGGACCATGCCCGGTCCGCCGGGATGAAGGGATTTAGCGTAAGCGGCGGCTTGGGCGGCCTGAGCTTGAGCGACGGCTTGGGCTTGCGCTTGAGCCTGCGCCTGAGCTTGGGCGGCCAATTGGGCCTGCTGTTGGGCCATCATGGCCTGGGCCCACGCCGGGTGGCCCGGGGGAAGAAATTGGTAAGGAGGAAGGCCCGCCATTCTAAAGCCGGGACCCTCGCTCACTCACTTCCAAATCCACAACCTAAAACGTTAAACCAACGTCAGTAAACAATTTCAACTGAAGATAAAACTGAATCTGAATGAATTCTTTTGGTTTTCTTACCAAATAAAATGGTTGAAGGACCGGAAAAATGGAAAAATTTCTTGAAATCTCTTTTAAGTGCGGTCAATGTAAAACGTTTTAGAACAACAACCAACGCTGCTGCAAGAAGAATGACTCCACTCTCGAGAAATTGTGGCAATTCCCTCAAAAGCGACATCTACAAAATTGTAATTCACTCGAGCAAAACATAAAATAAAAAAAGTCAAAAGATGTCACTTTTACCGGCGTATTTATGGAAAATGCACGAAAAAATATGAAATGACATATTTTTAAATATCTAGAAAAATTTTCTAAGCTTTTTATCGTATTTAATTATTTCTGTTTTCAAAAATGTAATTTTTCTTTAAATTTGCATTTCAGTTGGTCTCCATTCCAAAATTTGGGGATTGATAATTTTTCGTGGACTTTGTTTTGATTGGACTAGAAAATGGCCGCCGCCATCAACATGGAAACGGAGAAATAAAATTATGAAACTCTGAGATTTGATTTGATTTCTTTCTTCATTAAAATGGCGCATTTGAAGCAATTACTTCGTGGCTCCTCTGAGGTCTTTCCACAAAGTTTGATCGAAATCCAGAAGTATTTAATTCCGGGAACAAATGGAATGAAATTGGTGGAAGCGGATAAAAGGAGAGTGGGCGCATTAAAAGAATTACCCCAACATTACAAAGATTATTATCTGCAATGGGAGAAGGGACCAAAAGAATTCATTCACATCAAGAAAAATGAGAATCTTTTCGAAAAAGATCACTTCGGCATCGTTTGGCCCGTTCAGAACGCCAATGTGCCCGTTATTTATCCCGAACAGTTTCATCATGGCCTTTGGGGAGGGGAGGGCATCGTCAAAGGATTAAAGGCCCGAGCCGAGAAGAAGCATTGGCCCACTTATGACCTCCCAGATCCAGTTTATTTGTGGCCCAAATTATTTCAAGTGGTCGTTTACAGCGAAGTCTTGGACAAACACATCAAAATGCACGGAACGGATAGAGGACTCAAATTGGTGGACAAAGCCTTCGGATTCGATAATTACCTTCTCAAAACTCCCGTCAATGAAATTTATGCCAAGTACCTTCTCAAATTGAAGAGAGAAATTTTATTGACGCTCGTTAGAAAAGAACTTTATCCGTCCAACTCCAAAAAACGGGAGGAAATTTACAAAAAGTACGAGGACTTTGTTATTCCGGAAGAGGAAGCCGATTGGCACGGATTGCCTTTGAATGAAGCCTTAGAAAAGAAAGCGGCTTTGGAAAGGCTCAAACAGGAAACGGAGACCAAGCCTCAAAAGCAAATGTTTAGAGCGGAATTACTCTCAATGCTCAAAGAAGGAGAATTAGATGAACTAGATCCCGAATTGGTGCACGGGGGTGAATCGGTGCCCACAGAAAATAAAGGAGTCAGAAAGACAATCAGCGAATTGACGGGAAAATTTACTAAAAAGTTCTCTTAATTTTGTTTAATTATGTTCTCATATGAGTTTTGATACCAGGTCATTTAAAGAGATAAATATGTATTGGTTTACAAATTTTCAATTTACGATGATTCATACTGATTTAATGTTTTCTTATTTTTCAGTTCCTTTCAACATGGTTAATCTGACCAAGGAGCTTGGTAAGGCGCGAGATTTGCTGGGCACTCAAAACCGTAGACTTCACCCGAAACCGAATGCGGTCCATTTCGTCGAAGTCTTGCCATTGGCGTTAAAGAACAGAATTAAGATCACATCCAATAAGAAAGGAGAAGGTCAAAAGTCGTGCATGAATGAAATGATGGAAGTGATTGCATGTTTAGAGAGATTTGATCAAGACCAAAAAATGTGCTCAAAAGAACTGCAGAAATTTGACGAGTGCTTTGCGAAATTCAAAGTGCAGCGAGCGGAAATGTTGGACAGAAAAGCGAAGGGAGTGATTCCATTGGGACAAAATGCAAAATTCACAGGAGAGCAAATGAATGTCTACCTGAAGAAATTTCCATTGAGTGCAAGGACTGAACAGAGATACATTGATAAAGAAAGGAAAGACAAATCAAAATTATACAAAAAGTACGATCTGAGGTGATCTTTTTATTGATTTTATTTATACTGTTAAAAGGATGTGATAGTCGGAATAAAAAAATGTCTTAAAAATAGGAAATTTGAATTTAATACAATGGTATCACGATTTAACGACACATTTGGAAATGTTAAATCGTGAGGTGACGTTGAATAGTGACAGCTTATTTAGTAAATGGAGGCATCCTACATGTCGTTATATCGTGAGATGACGTTAAATCGTGACACCACTGTAATTGTAGAAATACATAAGATAGAAGTAGGCCGTTTTAAAAATTTCCCATGATCCTTGCTCCAAGTTCATTTTTAGGATTTATTCATGCTGATTCTAAATCTGAAAGATGGAGGCAAACAACCCTTAAAATTCTACTTAATAAAATTAGTCATTAAATGAAAAAACCTTGTTATAGTAAATTTCAAAGCTCGGTTGCCTCCATCTAACAAGGGTTATACGTACTAAAAAAGAATTGCATATTTGGAATCAGTATGAAAATTTTTTTAAAAATGAACTGCGAGCAAGGATTTTTGAACACAAGTTTTCTGCATATGAAACAGCCTAGAAGAAGAAATATTTTATTGGAGGAGAAATCATCAGCTTTTGATTATTCTCATAGAGTAAATTTTCGAGCAAAAAAGCTAAAAGTTGAACAGGTTTTTCATTCCATAAGAAAATAGGCAGTTCCATAATTAAAAGTTATTTCTGAGATTTTTTCGAAAAATGCTTTAGGAAATCATAATAACATACTTAAGATTTAACAGTGTCATCTATAAAATTTTCATAAAAAGGCAAAAACCGTACAGGATTTGATTTATGAAGTAACAATCCTGTACAGTGTCATTTTTTTACCAAAAACCCTTAATTTTAACGCTTATTTTCCATACAGGAAAATTTAAAAGCACTACTTTTCCTGAGTTTTGGAAAATTCTGCCTGATCACTGCAGGGAGAAATTTCATATTTGTGAGTTTTGCGATTTTTCCTCAGTTTCTTTAAAAATACGACGCTGTTTCCGAATAATTTAGTGAAAAAAGCCTGTTGTACATCATGAAAAATGTGTCTTTTTGTAGTTCCAAAATGGTTTGATCAATGATCTGGTGGGTTTTAATTTATGATGATTTTTTGACCACTTTTTGACAATATCTGAAATCCCAAAATTGAGAACCAAAACTCGTTCCAAAGCTGTGTGCACGTAATACTAGTACTTCTCCATAAAAGAAATAGGTATACTTATCCTGCCCAAGGCGGGGTTATCGCTATAATGACACCCAAAATTTGCACAAAGTAGCAGTATTTTGTCCAAATTTCAGATCTCTGTTAGGCTATATTCTCTGTGCATAAATAAAAGATATCTTAATTTTTTGAAAGTAAGTTAGCAAAAGCAATCTATTTTCCATTGACAGACATTAAATAAAGTAAAAATACT
>JAOWAT010043456.1:0-11651 GCA_028571025.1 Longipedia americana | reverse complement strand
TGTCGTTCCACAAACTAAAAACTGGGTACATGACTATGACCGGTGGAATTGGCACCTATGGTCGACTTTTATCGCTGGCAGAGCAATGAGGTACTGCTGGATTGAGCAAGAAATAGTGTTAAAAACAAAATAATAAGGCAGACACTGATGCGTTTTTGACAATTAACCGATCACAGGGCATACTTTTGCGTCCACTCCTTAGCAATTTGATCAAATTTTGCTCTATTTACTTTATACTGCTAGGCAATTTCAGGAACCAGTGGATCATCCGGATTAGCATCTTTAAGGAGAGAAACAATGTGCAATAAAACTTTCGAGATAGTTAGAGTTGATGACCATTGATCCATAACAATTTCTAGAGTGATTGGACCATAACTGATATTCGGATGATAAATCTTTGTGAGGAAGTCACACTTAGGTGGCCATGAGGGATAATCATTCGGAAAACAAATATCCAAGTGAAACAATCCACCATAGTATGGACTATCTTATGGGCCATTAATCAACGCCTACCAGCGAAATTGGTCATCTTTACTCGGATTCACAACAAAGTTTTTCCATGAATCTTTTAGAATCTCCTAGAGTTCTTACTTTATTCTTTTTTATGCCATTCTTTTTTATGACTTAATTTGAGATATTGCTGTTTTATTTCCCGAAAAGAACTCGATTTGTATATAATTGTCAAAAAATGGAGACTCACAAAAAAACTATAGAATTGTTCTTTTGCTCTCCTTTTGATGCGTATTTTATTGAAACCAACAATATCCGAGAATGTTTCTATTGAACTCAACATATAATTATAATTTGATGTCTGAATATTTTCGCAAGTACATAAAAAGATAGCATTACCCAAACCCACCGTAAATCACTCTCTTAAATTAGTCAAAATATCAAATTCAAAACCTCCTTCAGAAATTGCGTCTATAAAGCGATGGTAAAAAGGTAGTGGCGAGAAATATAAAACGGAGATGATTGGAACGTAATGTGGTGCTAAAAATAACAAATAGATTGGGTTTTCGAAAAACACAGACTCACCCCACAGTCCAAAATCAATCATTTCAGAGGCTGGCAGTAGCTCTGTCGCAAAGACCTTCTGAACAAAAATCTTAAGAAATTTAAGCGAGGACTTTAGAAGCAGGGTAACAATACCGAGTCAAACTAATACGACTTTTTACCCCCAACTTACCTTATGCCCAGCTAATACGTCATCTTCCACGAATAGTATAAAAAGTATCAGCATAATTAAGGAAAAACTCTTTGGATAATGAAGCCAGTATGTTTTTTAAAGATAACTTAGACCTCCAAGTGTCAAGGAAAAGGCATCTTTATCATTAATAAAATCAGTGAAATTTCAAAGTGGAAATCAAACACCAGGTAAACTAATGCAGAATCTTATGTCTGCCAAAGATATATTGGCAACCCACTCCTTTTTGGAGGTCGTAAATTCGACATGAGAATCTACGCCCTTTGTCTCTCCTACAACCCACTTACTGTTTATCTGTACAGAAGCGGTTTTGCGAGATTTGCGCACGATCACTACGATAATTCAGATTTGGACAATCTATGTAATCAGTTTTTGCTATTCTAAGATAAACATCTTACAAATGTCGCAATCAATATAAACGCTCCCACCTACGTGAAAAGGATTGGAGGAAAGTGGTTCCTTGATAATTTAAAGGGATTTATGCTATCTAAGTAAATTGTTTATAAACTCTTAGAATGGGCATAGAAAAGACCGATGAGGCATTCGCTGATGTTCAGAGATGCATAATAAAATCTATGAAAGCTGTTCAAAAGTTGGTTAGTAACAGTCATCACTCCTTCGAACTATACGGATTTGACTTTTTATTCGATTCGAATGGAAAAGCCTGGCTTCTCGAAGTCAACGGCGGGCCATCGATGACTGCTAACACACCATAAGACTCATAATTAAAAGTAGGACTAATCGACGACGTAATGACAATAATAAATCCAGAAGGAATGTATGTTTTTTACATTTATTTAGATTGAAAGGGGACGAATAAGTAGTCGGTGGATTCGATCTGATCTACAAAGGAAAAGATGTCAATCTCCCTAATTCAAGCACCTATTCAACAATGCTTGGATGCAAGGCCAATCGAGTTTAGAATCTGAAAAAACTTGCCCGATCATGTGCGTACAGACTTGGAAAATAATACCTGGAAGCCCAAGCAGCAAAATTGAAAGTCCAAAATAAAAAGACAGATAATGTTAACCGTTTCAATCTAAAAAATGTAAAGGATCCAAAAATAAAGTCAGTCTACGCCTCAGGAGCATCAAATCAGTCATCACAACCCAGCGGAAACACAAAAAAGAAAATAGATAATATTAACACATAGTTTATAAGGTACATCTAAGAAAGAAACAGTCAACAAAATATCAATAAACATGATGAATAATAAGAATAAGAGTGATATTTCTAATTTTTTTTAAATGCCTACTACAACCTAGAAAAAGAAAAAAGAAAATCCATGATTAATTTGTTACATTACACAAAATCAAAAAAAAAGAAAAAAAAAAGTTAATAATCACTCAATTAATTCCAATAATTTTTCACTACTTGATATTTTTGACGTGAAATCGTTTCCAAGTTTTCGTGTCGATATACCCACTAATTACTTCACTTTACTAGCAACTTATGCATTTTTATCACTTGCCAGTTTGTTCAGTACTTTAAGTAACACATTCTCGATATTCTGACTCAAAGTTTATTACTTTATAAGGGTTATAACCTGACTCAAAGCCTAAATTCTCATCCTATTATTGGTCCCAACCGCTATCTTCAAAAACTATCTGACTGTTCTACTGGCATCGTAGGTCTCGTATATTTTATTCAAACATTTCTGAGCAACAGAAACCATTTACACTCTCTTAGTATCAAGCACAACCAAAGACTTTTCGAGTATCACGGGCAAACTCTCTTCCAATATACTTGGGAATACATCTATTGACTTACTGATCACATTATACGCATTCAGTAATAGACCCGGATTTTTCTAGTCGATTTGTTAGCAGGCTATACCGATATACTTTTTGGCATTGCAATTTGCTTCAAACTATGCTGGGTGTTGGAAAGCAGCGGTAAATATCTAACCGAGTAATCTTATCTTATCTTTCCAGTTCTTCTTAGCAGTGTAAATCTTGTCTTGATCTTCGAAACGAGCATACTCCGAGGCAAAATATTTAGCAGTCATAACTTTGCTGGCAAGAATCTTTTCAAACTATTGATTTTAGGACTAAATCCATGAACTACCACTTTTCTGATTTAAACTTTTCAAAATCCGATCTATTTTTTAAAGAGTATACCTTTTCAAAATCATAACATCACTTTTCCAGTCCTTGTGCGTTTAAAGAATACACTTAACAACTTTTTTGCACTCGTTCCTCAGGTTATTTTGAGGTTACTAATGGTACTCGATAACCAAGTTCCAAATCCACTCAAGTTATTTTTTGTAGATACGATCATATTTCACCATAGTCTAAACCATGAGAAGGATACTCAGCTTTATCTACAATGGTCTACTGTCCTTTAAAGCATTAATGGCACCGATCACTTTGCTAAGCAATAACTCTTCAACACATATAACTAAACAACGTCTAATTTATTCCTGCAAGAATTAAGAAGTTATCACTGACTTTTTTATAACTGCCAGGGCGATACTTTCAGTCTGCTGATTGAGTCTTCTCCCAAATTTTTTCATGAGCTCGCAAAGACAAACCATTGCTATTTTACTAACTCCTGACTTTGAACTATTTAAACAGTTAAGTAATTCGCCAACAATGATACTTAGGTATTCGTCGCTAATTATTTCCTTGTGAAACTCAATAATACACCTCAGGATATGAACAGAGTCAAACTGAGTATTCCAATTATTATCCTTTATCAGCACCAGCGTTTTGTCCAACTGCCCTCTCGGATCTTCCAAAGCTCTCAAGTTTTATTTCTAGTACATTATGCTCTTTTCACCAAGAACTTTCTTAGTTGGAGAATCTAAACTACTTTCATGCTTGATCGCGTAGGAATTTTTACCTCTTTTCAACTAAGGTAGCTTTTAAATAGATGTCCTTTATTATTTTAACCGGGGTATCTGGATGCGTCTGTTTCTGAATTCGATGTCTGCCTGAGACTTACGACTTTTTTTCTCCCCTCTGTACGGAATCATGGCTTTCTACGCACTTTTACCCTCGCTTATGTTATCTTTTCTCTACTAGTTGTTTGTTTTTTCGAGACTGATAATCGGTTAGTCCGTGACGAGTCTTTTCCCTCTTTTCGATCTCCTGATGTTCTTAGGCGAGGCAGGCTCTCCGCTGACACCGGACCGCTGAGATCCAATAGAGAGTGTGGTATTTTTTCCAAGTTTCCTGAGAATTTTGCTGTAAACGTCAGGAGAAAATATAGCAAGCATCTGTTCTTTGACCTTTTCGCCGACTCCCTAACGCTCCAAAACAATCAAGATACAGTCTATAGCCTTCCACTTGAGATGACTGTTCTTATCAAGAATTTCCTGGTCAAAGACCTGGAACGTCCTCTCGTAGGGAAAATAGAACTATGGAGAATTTCGATAAGCATGCATAAATAAATCAAGAAGTATCTCCTTGATCTTATAATTTCCTGTCATCGCAAATCTCTCCACGAAATTCTATATCCACACCTCAGTATGGTTTTTCTACTTTACTCTCAAAATACCAAATATTGCTTGACAAGCTTATCAAGATTCTTTCGAATGATAAATCTTTTATTACCAATCCCGTTTACAACGCAAGGAACCAGCACCACGTAGTACTACTTCTTCTTCCCTTTCTAAGAATCGAAAACCACCTCAATTATCTTCTTCGATATACTGAATAGCTTTATACTCTCGTCTACCAAATATTTCTGAATATACTGGGCAAACTACTGGATCTACTCGATATCCCAGTTGCTTGACTTTTCAATCCGTTTTAAAAATTATTCAGCGTGACTGACATCATTGAAAACCTTCAACTGCATGTCAGAAACCTTTTCATACTCGGGACTATTGTGCTTGACATTTTAAATTTTCATGTCGACATCGTGCAAAGTGACAAATTTAGGACTGGGAGCATTATCAGGTTAACTTTCAGAAGACTATTTCATAGCCTCCTCGGATTTATACTTCATTATCATCTCCAACAGCGAGGAAAGCTCTTCACTTTCATAGGTCAGCTGGCACAACTCTTTCTGACTGTCAGGAGAGATCAATCGCAAATTTTTTTAAGAACCTTCAATCCTGAGGATGTAGATAAGACACAGAAGTGCCGCCCTTCTGATGTCACGATGATCTTGTTGGTACCCTGCAGCGATTAACTCTTCGAAAAGAGAAACTCCACAAGCAATATTATGCGAGAAATATTTGTTCTCAGTCATAAATAGAGAGTGCAGACTAGTGATGGATTTTAATTTCAGATGGTAGTTTTAGTTCTGACTCATCGCTGTTCTTAGATAGACGCTGATCACGGTCTCATAATCTTTGAATTTGCGAACATATTCCAAGATGCATTTATGACTGATTTTACGGATCGGCATATCGATACTTCCCAGGTTTAGAACTATTTTACTAAGTAGCCGTTTCTTTATTATGTTCATGATGTCGGACTAGGCTGACGTGCCTATGATTATTTTCTACAGTAAGGTCAGTGCGTTTAAGGCCAGCTCGTTCTATACTAGACAGTTCATATACTTCTTCAGTCAGTAGCAGCAGTTAGAGACATTCTGTAATCCTACGTTCATACAGATATATTCGAGAGCGGGCGTTGTCGTAAAGAAAAAGTAACTTTTTAAGACTAACTGATTTTTATTCCATTGACCCTTTTACCAGCTTTGTTATCATGCCTTCATAGTTACTATCGTCCATGTCAACCTTCATTTATTAATCATTATAGTAAACTGAAAATTATTTGAGAGGACTTCCCCCAAAAATAAATTCATGATCAACAGTAAAAATGCTAGTATTCCCGTAAAAAATTCAATCATTTAGAGATCACTAAAAATACGGTTAGAAAATCAGATAGAAATTAAGCATTTTTCTTTCAAAATATATTTAAATCATGGAGGGGGAGAAATCACCAATCATCAAACTTCATAAGCTAACTTGTCGAAGGTCTGGTTTCAGGATCTGGACTACGACATCTATTGACTAAAAAATTATGTATAGGCTTACCAATTTCAAGAATTTTCTTGTCAAGCTCGATTTTGTTCGAAAGTCTGCAATCTTTCATGATTTTGTCCTTTATATCGGCCGGGTCTAGACCATTATAAGGGATATCGTTTGTATACAGCTCGTATATTAGAGTTCCAAAAGCGAATATGTCTACAGTTCTATCATAACTTTTTTTCTGGAACAATTCCTGCGACATATAAACAGGTGTCCCACTGAATTGCATCGGTCCTCGGTTTAACTAACTCTAATGGGATAACAAAAAATAACTACCTATTTTTTAGTAAGACCAAAATCACACAATTTAACAGTATAGTTTTCATCGATAAGGAAATTGTGCGACTTTATGTCCCGATGCACAAAGTTGTGCTCATGCATATAGTGCAAAGCACTTACCATTTGACGGACTATCTTTTTTCTCTACTGAGGCTTTAGCTTCGTTTTTCTTTTATGGAGTAGGTCGTATAACGAACCACTCTCAACGTATTCTAATACGATGCAAAGATTCGGAGGAATTGAAGAAATCCCAATCAGCAAAACAATATTCGGATGTCTTAATTTGGCAAGCATGTTTATTTCATTGCTAAACTCTTGAAGGAGTTCTTAGCTGATCTTTGGATTGAAAATCTTTTTAACTGCTACCTTTAACCCCTTGTATTACCCCCGATGGATTGTGCTAAACCCACCACTCGAAATTTGATCGTAGACTTGAAGGTCTTAAAACTTGATTTCCATGATAGACTACACCTCCAACTGGAATGACTATTTGCTTGATTTTTTCTATCTTAAAGTCATTTTCTATAGCTGTTTTTCCAATTGCTTAACCTTAAACTTTTCATTTTTCATCTATTCCTACATTTCGACCATTTTCCCAAAAGCCTTGCTATTATTCATTACTTCCGTGCTTCCTTAATTGAGCCATGACGGCGTCTAAATTAAACAAAAAAAAGGAATACCTCCGATTCCTATTCCCCACTTTCAAGACCAAAACATTTTTTGAGCGATTTTTGTATGTCTAGAGAAGCTTTCTTTTCTAACAGTGGTTCAAACTTGTTAAGAAGTGGATTTCCATCCAAAATTAACGCCTTTTATAAAATATCCCCCATACTTGCAGGTTTTTCAGCTATAAAATCTGCTTTGGCAAATCCATCAAAGAGTTATTCGACAAATCAAGAACTTTGATATTTTTGAGCTGTTAAATCTTCTAGTCCAAAGCTGTGATCCGGTTGTTTGATAAATTGAGAAATTATAGTTTGAGCAATCCATAGACATCGTTAGGAACAAAGGAAATTTCCTTATTGCTGAGATCAATTTTTGTTTAGTTATTCCTCTTAGCACGTCTCAAAAGAAGGGTTAGTTCAGCCATGTTTGTAACTCTAAATCTATGTTTGCTTAATTTTTTTAAATCAAATTAATCTCATAAAAAAAAAAGAAAATCATATCCACACTATCAACCCACCCAAAAAAATATTTTCCAAAAACCCGCATCAGGAAGGAATATGCATATGCTATCCGACATAAAACTTTACAATTTTTTCGGAAAAAAAAACGTTGTGTGCAATATTCCCCTTTGAATAAATAAATAATAGCCAGAATTATCAGTCAGAGGTTACAGCAACAAAATGAGTTCTCCCAAAAAAGCAACCAAACTACCATACAAAATCACCTTCTAACCAGACTACGCATGTAATAAAAACATATCAACAGTCAGAACTAGGTTAACTCACCGGAAAACTTCTAAAATAAAAAATTCTCAAAGATAAACCACCAATCTAACAACTCAACAACGAACTCTATGAAATCACTGACGCCATCGATGACAGTGATCTTCAGTTCTACCCTGAATGTTTTTTGTTATCATTTATTCTAGAAATCTATTCCCGATTTGCCACCATGTAATAAGCCGAGCAAAAGTTTAAAACTAGACCTTAATAGTGTCTAATCTGTGGAAACAAATCGAAAAAAGTTGTCCAGTGCGATTTGTGCGCCGAAGTATTTTGCAAAGATTGCTGTTGGCGTAAACGATGCATTCCGAGCCTGAACGATAAGTAGCCCAAAAACAGCTGCTAAACTTGTCACAAAAAATACGTCAAACTATTTAACAATCAAGTAAAAATCTATACCCCTAACTTAGTAATTCTACCAGTAGAAATAACTACTCACAAAACTGATCTAAACCACGAAGAGCAGAACAGAAAAATTGGGGCAAAAATCCTCGTAAAAAGAAAAACTTCTCTACGCCTATAATATCAAACGCAGAAATTAAAAAATAAAGTAAAAGAATCTGCAGAAACAAATCGATGATGAGGAAAAGAAAATCAAACTCATCGACGAGTAAATGCGGAAAATTGTCATGGAGAAAGCCTAAAAAATAAAAAAAGAGTAGGAAGCGAAAATGAAAGAACTGGAACAAAGAAAAATTGAGGAGGAAAAACGCAAGCAGGAGGAACTGTAAACAATTAGGAAGGAGGCGCAAATCAAGAAGGAGCAGGAGGAGTTGGAAAAGAAAAGAATTTTACAACTTCAAGAGGAAAAAGCTCTTTAAGACAAGAAAAAATAAGAGGAACTGGTCAAATCCAGACTGAAATAACAGGAATAAAAATTAAAACTTTAAAAAATATAACTCTAGGCCAATAAAACTCAGTAAGCTTCCCCAGTAGGACTGCTTCCGGAAAATTAGCCTTCCTCTCCAATGAAAAAATAGCTAAGCGAAAAAAAGACCCTAAATACTGAAAGCAGGGAGGAAAGCACCGATAAGAACCCCGAAACCGACGACAAAAAACCATCAACCAACTAGAATGTCAGTGAAGCAACCATTAGCACTTCGGAGAAAAAGGAGCTGAAGTAGACCTCAAACACAACAGTCGACGAATAAACAAGTAAGTAAGAAAAAATAGAGTAAAATAAAAGACTAAGACAACAATAACATTCCAAAATCAAACTTTTCTAACCTTCCCCAGTCGAAAACAGGAGCATTTAACCTTAGTCAACTAGCACCTCCAAAAGTTCTCAGTAACCTTTCGTTCAAGACCAAAAAATAAACGACATCGATTCCACCAAACCCCTGAATCCTAATTAAATGTCCATCAATGACATCTTAAACGCAAAAATAGACCCGATTCAAAGTCCGACCAGGCTATCAAAACGAAAATCTGTTTCCTCGGAAATATCAGTCGGATAGTCCCCGCCTCATAGACCAAGCGAACCTTTTGAAAATGCATAATAAGTTTAGGCCCTGAAAAAATCCTTGAACGAGCAGAGTGTCCAGGACGAATAAAAAGTGAAAAAATCTAGGTAGTCTCTGCTAAGAAACTCCAGTCTAATGAGTTCTACCCAGACAACCAATAAGAAGCAAACATAGCATCACTAGTAAGAGGAGATGGTCGATAATGAAAAATGCAAATGTGAGATCATGTGATATATAATAAGGGTATCGATTTCAATTAATAGATTTGCATACTACCTATTTAAAATACGCGAAAAATATATACATATAAATTAGTGTGGCAAAATCTCCCCATTTTTCTATCATAGAATAATCTAGATATACCGATAAGTTTAGAGAAGGAGATTTTTCTAGGTTTTGAAAAACTACTAAAGTCTGCTTTCGATTTTAAGCTATTTTAAACCTGCAAATTAGTGCTATTCCAGTCTATTCATCATCTCAGAAAGTGTCTTAAGCATCTGGTATTTTTCCTCTTAAGTATCCAATTTTTTACCCTCTATATTCCTTTTCAAGTTGGTGAGCTAAACTTTAAAAGTCAAATATTTCTATATTGACTTCTGAATTATGAGGTTATGCTTGGAAATAGTCTGAATTTCTTGGAGAATTTGCGAGGGATAACCTTCCTCCTTCAAAGTCTTCTCCCTAAGAAACTCCACATCAATGTTGATCTGATCAATGAGCTTTTTCTGTTCATGAACAATCTCTTACAAAGTCGAGTTATTGACTCTGTCGATTTTCATCTTTATTTAAACTATCGATTTTGTATATACCAAAGCTGAATCCTTTCTGCTATCGTTGGACAGACCCTCTATTTGCCTGAATAAAGTTTTATCCCTTTAGTCCATCTTTTTGTCCATTATATCGAGGGATTTCATCATAAAATCTATGTGCACACACTGATTAGACCTGGGTCGCGAGTCAGGATTTTCGTATCTTTTGATCTTATTTTCTTTTCGAGTCGTTGAATTTCTGTCAGTAACTGGAAGAAATCCCTACTAAAAATCACGATTATTTCTATTTACAACTTTCCGACTGGTTTATCGATCAAAATACTCCTACCCCGATGCTTTCGGATGTTTCTATCTCTTTTATGGAGTAATTCTATGAGAAATAACCATAAACTCTGGTTTCTACACATAAACACGATTTCTTTTTTCAAATATTTTTTTCCTCGGTTTCCTCTTTATTCTTTAAGTTTACCCCTCAGGTCGATAAAGCTACTGACTTCCTTCGTAAATTTAGAAAGAATCCGCAAATTTACTCTCATTCACTTCATCAATCACAGTATAAGAGTTATGCTGACTCATCGACTAAGGCTTAATCACCTTACTCGCCATTTCAAGCGGAGGAACTTTCAAAATATTTTGACTTATCACCTATTCTCGAGAAGTAATACTCATAAAACTATCCAACTATTCTATGTTCTACTGAGATATCTCCATATCGTCGATTTATGACAAACATTTGTGAGGATTCGGCTACTCTAACTTTCTAAACTGACTCATTTTTGCCCGTTTATCACCAATTGATGCCTAACTATCTGTGACTGATGATGTTTCAGAAAATATTTCGAATTTGCGATCATTATATCGAAATATGTTTGGAAACTGGGAACAATTACTCGCGCTAACATTAGAAGAGAAGGGGTTAACAAGAGGTTTGATTCTACCAGGCATACTCATTTCTGAAAACTTAAAAATAATAATAACCCGAATAACTCCTATAAACAAATTGGAAATGGTTAATACTATCTCTTTTTATATAAATATCATCGATCCAAAACTGTCTGAGCAGGAGTACAAATACATAACTCCAGCACCCATTTACTACTAACCCCGAATCAACATCATTGTCAACTCTTCTCGGGATAATCAACCAATGATACTCTTTCATTCCAATGGGCTACTAGTCCTTGTAACAAACAAAGTTATGTCTTTTATCCAGTTTCTAGAAGTCTACATTTTGCTAGCCTTCCGGAATTCGACTGCTCTCCCTTTGATTTTAGTTTATCGAGTCATAATTTCTGTTTTTATTATAGCCCTTTCGCTTCTTTATCCAATCGTTCTCTATCTTCGTTGAGTTTCCTGACGGTAGTAATCAACTCTTTCGAATGGGTTATCCGACTATTTCTTGATGTTTCTTGTCAAGTTCTTCATAAAAACCTTGTTTTTTTTGCAAAGTTTTTTTATTTGTTCAGTTTTTATTGTCGATGTTAGATTTTCTTTTCGAAC
>JAOWAT010043345.1:0-11653 GCA_028571025.1 Longipedia americana | reverse complement strand
AAAAGGTGAAATGTCGTTAGAAAGTGAAAATAATCAATGGCGTTGCTTGAGTTGGGTGTCAGAAAAATGTTATCTGTATGTATGTACCATTTTGAGTATTTGAAAAAAATTAAAACATGAATTTCTGAAAAATTATTGATTTTTTTGAAAACCCCTCTCAGACCCTAGCTAGAACTTTTTATTTTCTAGGTAGGGAACAAGAAGGTTTTTCAAGTAAGTCCATCATTTTTTAGAAAATTGTGTTTTAAAATTTTTTCAATAACTCAAAATTGTACATTGTAACATCCAAACAGATAATAAAAGTTAAATTCTTGTAATTTTGACATGAAAAAGATAACTTTTGAAGAAAAATTGCGACTGAACAAAATCTGAAATTTTGTGTTACACCCTCTTCCAGGATTTCGGACAATTCGGAGAAGTGGTTGATGTGAGAGGTCCTGGGCTCTTTGACGTCTCAGGAGATGACGTGTATGTCAGGTATAAAGAAAAGAGTTCCGCCGAGCAAGCCCTGATTGAACTTGTCGGCAAGTACGATTCTTTATGTCTCGCCCCACCCAGTGACATACAGGCGGATAAATTCGGCTACTTCACCATAACCTTTGTCAATGATAAATGTCTTTCCAAGTCAGATGTCTGGTATATCTTTTCCAAGTTCGGCACTGTGGCTTGTGTCAACGGAACGTTCGATTGCAAAAAGGGACGCGTTTTTGTGTCCTACAAAGAAAAGCAAGGCGCATTAAATGCCCTTGAAACGATGTTGATCACCAAAGAGTACCACCTCCAAGTGTCCAAGAATTCGACTGTGCGTAAAAACGACTACAACGTCGTTGCACCTCCTCCGGGAGGCATTACAGGGACGCCCCTCAAAGGAAACGGAAGTGACGAAAACGGCATTGATTCATCCAACAACACTTCAAGTTCTCATAACAATATTTCCTCTCACTTGTCAGACAATTCATCAGCAAATCACAACAGCATGGTGGTCAGCCCTATCAGAGGCGCATCCACAGAAAGGCAAATCCATCCAAATAGCAATGCCACTTCCTCAGGAGGAGTCGTGGCAGCATCATCTCAATCGCAACACATGAGAGCGGCTGGCGATCTAATCTCCACCGTTCCGCCAAATGGGGTTGTAGTGGATCCTTCAGCGGCCCAGCAGTTTCATCATTTGAAGACCATTCCCCAGCTTTCATCTTCCGTTGGAGGAGGTGTTGGCTCCAGTAACATTCCAAACGTTGTTCCAGGTAAGCCAGGAATTCAATAATTTCAAATCAGTATTTACCTTTGAAAAGTAGACTGATACAAACTTAATGGGTATGCATCTTTTCTTACTATGGCAAATTTTGATTTTGAATTCACATAAGAAACATCCTTTTTAAATTGAAGCTCTTGTGTTATACGAGAAAATACAAAAAACTTGAGAAATAATTTGAGAATTCAAAGATTCAAAAAATTAATTCTAAAAATTTTAAAGGCAGAATGATCACAATGAAATGAAGTAAAAGTTTGATTAGAAAAATCGTTTGACTATTTTGACATCATTTTCAATTTTAGTTTTATCCTCAAAGTTCAAAGTACAGTCAATGACTGAATTAACGACAAATTTGGTGCAAGGAATAAATGTCGGTAGATACGTGATTGTCACTAAATGCATACCTTTTTATTTCTATGAAACACATCTTGGTCCTAGTAAAAGTGTCCCTAAATGCCTACTGTTAAATCTGCATGTAGTTGTATCTGTTTTTGACTAATTATGATGATTTTTAAAAATATTAGGTAATGTAGAAATTTGTAAAGTGTATTTCCTGAAATGATCTTCAACATTGCTGACAGTTTTTGAAATGTAAAGAAAAGAAAACTAAAATGAATCTTGATTCGGTAAAATCAGAGTTAATTGAATATGATTCTATAAAATCATGACTTCGATTTAATCCCTAATTTCTATAAGCTTTACACCAGGAAATTTACTCTTTGAGGGTATGAATTCAACCATTCTGAATATAAATTGTAAATACCAGGTTCTTTTGTGATTACCAAAAGATCACCCTGCATTCAAACATTTTAATTTTTGTAAATAGAAAATCAAGCAGTTTATATATTCTATCGATGTTGAGTGTATTCTTTTGGTCAATTTACTTTACAAGTGGAGAAGACTAGTTTTATTTTCTATTTGCCAAAAGATAAAAATAGAAAATGTGTTTGACTACACAGTCTTTTTTGACAAGATTTTGGAAAAAACTCAGATCCATACTTTTCACAAAAATTCAGTCAAATAAGCGAAATGTGACCAAAATTCAACGTTTTCAAAATTGGATTTTCGTTCAAAAATGGGCTGTTTTAAACATATTTGGCAAGATATTGACAAACATTTCTTAAAACTTCCTAATTTTCTAATACCAAAGTTTTCATAAACATAGCAAAATATTTCAAAAAGGCAGCTCAAAAATGCAATATTTGATTAATGGTCAAACAGGCAAAAAACGCCTGCTACATTATGATCTGTCACGTAAAAGAAAATTTATTAGGCCTTGCTTCTTCAGCTTAAAACATTCAATTTCGCCAATAATAGCTGTTCTTTGTTTTCAGGACATCTTCCACCTTCCCATCCCGCTGCCGCCCACCACCCAACACATCACCCCCACAATGCACCACAACAACACCCACAGCACCACCACCACCATCATCCCCGATCAAGGTCAACAGGAAGAGACACCACAACATCGTCTCATCCACATCATCAACAGCAACAACCCCCATTCGTGCCAGCCCCACCAAGCAATCAAATGGGGCCGCCTGTCTCCATCAATATGCAACAACATCCTCCCAATATCACCTCCGTGCCTCCTCCTAATCACGTAGCCCAGCAACAGGGCTCTGTTTCTTCATCAACGACAGGCAACAAAAATGGTATGGTCAAGTTCAATCGAAACGTCGAAAAGGATATTTTCGGCTATTATTGCCTGTCTTTTCTCAACGAAGATGGCGATATTAGCGAAAAGAAAGTCCGACATGATTTCGGCAAATTCGGCGAAGTTGTGAGCGTTCGTGGTGCACTGGGCAAGCAAAAGGGACACGTCTTTGTGCGTTTCCGTAAAAAGGAGGCCGCCGAAAATTGCCTCAACTGCTTAAACTCCTTCCCGCTGAGTGAAATGTCCGAGCTCTTCGGCAAATACCTGTTCCTTTCTCCAGCCACTCCTAGAGATATTGACTGTGATATGTACGGCTTGTACAGTATCTCCTTTCTGAACCTGAACATGAAATCCTTCCGCGAAATCAAATCGGAGTTTTCAAAGTTTGGCGAAATCGTTCGTCTGACATCTGGGGGTGGGGGCAACACCGATGAACTCGTATCGATATCATTTGCAGATAAACAGTCTGCCATTAAGACCCTTCAGACGCATTTCACCAATAAGGAATTTCCCTACTTGGACATTGCAAAGGGATCCTCCCTGCTTTTGGTCAATTCAAGTGATTCATCCGATAACGAAGATAATGAATCAGATTACACCTATCAGATATATCGACATGGGCATGCGGCTGCAATGGGAGGTGGGGGTGGCACACCCGCCAGTCATAATCGTGCACCAGGAACAGCACCAAATCATTTACCCCCAGGAAGCCCGATTCAACACAACGGTCGACCTCATCATCAACCCTCCTCGGCCATGGGCAATAGTTCATCATCTTCGACATCGCGCGATCCCTTCCACGATCCGTCTCCGACCAAAACAGGTCCAAGTGGGTCTGATGTTGTCGATGAACTTCTCAAACCATTCCAAAGTTATTTCAGCATTTATCGAACTGGTCAATTTCAACATCAGACTCATAATCTCCAGCAGGCTGGAAATGGAAGTGCTGCCCCACCAACCGGAAGCGGAAAGGCACCAACGGAGGAATTCATTCCAGCCCAAGAGGTGCAACAAACAAATGGAAGTAGCAACAACAGATCACCGGAAAAGAAATATAGAATTAAAAGTATCAAATCTAGTAACGCCAATCAGACTGCATTAACCAACGGTATGATTTCACAATCAGGTGGAAAAATTCCACAACAACAACAGCATCAAATGCCAATTCCACCGCAAGTAGCAGCCCCTCCTCCACAAACTAATGTTCCTCCCCCATCTGTGGAAAATGGACTCAACAGCATAATGCCTCCTTCTGCTGTTAACGGATTCCATCATCCGCCACCGACTGTTGTAAATGGAGGAAGTAATCCGCCAGCTGTCCCTGTTGCACCACAAGCTGTGGCTGTTGCACCACAAGCTGTAGCTGTTGCACCACAAGCTGTCCCTGTTGGACCACAAGCTGCCTTACAAAATGGGTTAGATCATGCAGTATCCGTACCCCCACCGCCTCTTGTGGATCAAACGATGATGAATACTCAACCCATTCCAACAATGATTCCACATTTCCATCAGTTGCCTCCACAAGTTCCACCTCCAAATCAATCTTCGGTTATAGGAATGACTCCACAAGTAATTCCACAAGAAACCAGCCATCTGTTGGAACAACAACAACAACCAAAGCCCAATGAAACGTTGCAACAAGAACCTGAACAAAACAATGTAGTCAGTGTTCATCATAACACTAGAGAATCTAGTTCTGTGAGCACTAGAAAATCTAGTTCAATCTCTGTTGATGATCATAATGATGTTATTGTTAATGATGATACTACCACTAATGATGCTATTAAAGAAAAAGATGATAAGAATATGATTCTTCCTGTTGAAAAACCGCAGCCTATTCCTCCTGTATTAGAACAAGATATCTTCGGCTACTACTCTCTGTCCTTCATTAACCGTAGCAAAGACGCTACGGATCGAAAAGTGAGAATGGACTTTTCGAAATTCATTTCCTGTGATGGGAGCAGTAGTGGCGATGTGACCCGCGTCCACGGTAATTTTAGTAGCATTGGTGATGTCATCGTTGTCAGTTTCAGTGATAAGCCGAGCGCCGAGAAAGCGCTCTTCAACGCCGTTTCGAAATACGCCGATCTTACGGTGGCTGCCCCGTTTATGATCGTGCCCAACAAGGACAATTTGTTCAGTGTCGAATTTACGAATTCCGGTATGGCGGGCATACGGGAAATCAAACGGGATTTCTCCAGATACGGCGAGGTCAAAAGTGTGATGCAATCGAGCGGCGCGAAAAATTCCGTCAAAAAGATGACAGTGTCCTACGTCGAGCAGAATTCCGCAATGCAAGCGGTTAAGGCATTTGCCAATAGCAAAGATTATCTCTATGTAGACCTCACCAAAGAGTGTATTCAATCACTGGCTTAAAAAACATCTGAAAAGTAACATTTCTGATTTGAAAAATAACATTTTTCAATAATGTTTTTGCCAGAGCCTTTTGCAAAAAGAAGATACATGTATCATCATCATTGACTGGAAATTCCTACTTCACACAATCTACTATGTTAAAAAACTGTCTATACAGCATTTTCCCGGTTTTTCATACTTATACTTTTATCATTCAAACTACTACTTCTACTACAATCTGAATATAAAAACCACACTTACTACAAAACAAAAATGATTTCTTCAGACCAAAAATCAGAACTTATTAATTGTATTTAACGACAAAAAACGACCTTCCTCGCCAATTCTGAATCCTTTTCGGTACACTCTATTAAGTAAGCATAATCTCATTATTAAGCATACGAACTGGATTTATATTTTTGCCGAAAAAATAAAAAAGCTTCTTTGAAGCACTATTTGGTATAAAATAAGCACCATTTAGGTTAAAACTGTTCCAATAATGGATCAATTTGTATTTTAAAATGTATGCTTTGAGTTATGCTTATATAAGAGTGTATTTTTTGTCGATTCTTTCCAAAAAATCGTCATTTCTTGAAAGAAACTAAAAATTTATCGTGTAATTCTCCTATTCATTCTGTTATTAGTGCTTGTGTTTCATGCTTGCTTATTTCATGCCTCCTACAGTTGGGTATTGATGTCATTTGTCTCATAACACTGAATTCTGTGAAGAATAATGGCTTTTGCCCCATTGTACCTTTCCTCCAGTCAGCGCACAGTAGGGCAATGACGTTACTGTTGTCTCATAATGAAGCCATTATTCTTAACGGAACAAGATAGAATGCGATTTTTTGTTATGAAACAGGGACTTTAATAATACCCACTGTGTATTGTCAAGAAAAAAATATAAACATGTAAAGTTTTGAAAAACAAAAAAGATAATTTCTAAAATTGCTTGATATGAACTTATTCCAAAAATAACCTATCATTCCTAATCTACAAAACATTTTGATTTATAAAGACTCGTTCTCACATTTTGATTTTTAAAGACTCGTTCTCACTTTTTTCTTATGTTGCTAATTTCTACCATTTTTTCATTCAGTACTTTCATATTAATGAATCATAAAATAGATTAGTTTAAAAACAAATAATTGTAATAGACACGAACTTGAAATTTGAAAAGAATTTGATAAATTTATCCACATACATTTATCCAAGAACATTCACCCGTGCACATTTTCATGATGGGATCAATCATACTAAATTGTGTTTAAAGTGCTGTCGTGACGTGATTCAAAATTGCAAAATTTGCAAAGAAAAAGGGATGCGATTTGGATTAACTATTTTGTATATTCTTTATAGACAAATATTGATCTTTGAAAATTATAAGAATGAATCAATCCTTCAATAACCGCTGATAAAGGACCGGTGAATATTTTTAGTTCTTCTCTGCATACATTTTGACTCTAATAAAAAATTATAGAAAAGAAGAACAAAACAATCAATTACTTCTCAATGCATTAAGAATTCTTTTACATATTTGTCATTGACTTTGACCAATCGTAGGCATTTTTTTGAAAAAGAAAATTTGAAATCATTGAAAGAAAAATCGCAGGTGTGGCACTGTCATTCTTGAGGGCCTTGAATTTAGTGCATACGCACCGGAAATAATATTACACATTTTTTGCAATTTCAGGAAAGAGAACAAGTTTCTATTTTAAATAACACATTTTTGAGTAATAATTGAAGTTTTTATTAGTTTATTTTCATATTTTTAAAAAAAGAAATATGAATTTTTGAAAAGCAAACTCGAATAATCCAAATTTCTATTTTTCATGAGACCATTTCTCAATTTTGCAAGGAGATCAGGAATAACAACAAAAAAATTCACGTTTTATGTCCATTTTACCACCCTAAGTATGGTCTTTAGCCCCCTACTTCACGGTACTCCTGTACAAACATTTGGTCTGTTCCTAATTCGCAAAACAATTAATTGACTTCCGATTGCATTCCAAGCATAGTTTATGATTGTCTTCATCAGCTGAGTGCAGTTTAACAGTACACTTTCTGCACCGTTCGTAATCCACACTTTAGAAGAGTATTCTAATTGTTTTGTAATAGAAATTGCACTGCACGATTTAACAACTGTGTGGTCTCCAAAGACTTTCAAGAGTGTAATCAATGAAATCTACTGGTGGCATTAGTGAAATTCTGAGGATATGGCACAATTGATGTGTAGAATGCAGATACTTTCATACGTGTAACTAACTGATGTAAGAGTATTCAATATAATATAGAATTTAGGACGGTCCAATAAATTTCAATCAGTAACATTTGTAAAATTTTTAAATTCAGCATCCAGATTAAAAATACTACTCTGTCCACTTGACAGAAATAATTTCATATATACTTGGACCAATTTTAACTGGACGGAGTCGTATAATTTTCTTGTCCATAGATTTCAAGTCTGAAAGTCTTTGCAGCATACACATTTCTTGAGAGCACACAAAGCACACAGTTATTACAATAATAAAATTTGTCAACAAGGAACACTCAATATGATTAAAGTTAGGATATAAAATGGACACGTTGTTCACTTTCTTCCTAATTTTGATACTCTTGAGAATTGAAACGTTGAATTGGGATTTTGTGCAAAAATATTTTAGATATTTCCTATATTGTGATGTTGAACACTTATAGGAAATGAAAATGTAATCGAGCCAAAAATATAAACTGAATTTTAATCAGACTGATACAAAAGCTAATTGATATCAATTAATATTTCATCCCATTGTCAGAGTTAGTCTGAATATGTGTGTATCATACATCCAGCAACTTAGTTGCTCTTCAGGTCGGTATCAAGGCCTAACTTATGAACTAAATTGAACATGTTTTGCTTCAATTATTGGAAGTTTTGGATTTTAACACCATTGATAAAATCTGAAAAACGTGCAAAAGAATTTTTTTCCAAAATAGCCATCCATTTTTCAAACGTAAAAAAGTTTAACCTTTTAAGTTTTAGCTAACCCTTTAAATGCAAAAAAACAATAATCCATTTACAATGCTACCACTGTCCGATTAGAATTTCTAATGGGACAGGAGTATATCTAGATCCATTTTTTTATTTTCACTCCTTCGATCTTTCATTTTCACAATACTAAATGAAGTATCAAAGTTATTAAAATGATTATTTGATCTTTGATATAATGTTTATTTTCTGAGCGTCTAGAGGTGAAGTTCTTACAGTTTTTTTATTCTGATTCAAATTTAATATTTTTGTACATTTCTCAGTATTTTTTTCACACAACGATTTCCTGTAAATTATCAAGTCTTTTTTATTCGTACTAGCTCTATGCAATGTCTAGAATTGGTAACATACAAAAAGTGATGCTTTAAGATAGTTTTGCAAAATTTAGTGTTAACTTTACTTTCCCTTATAGCCTAGTCTTTTAAATTTTAATTATTGATGTACTGATAGAATTTTGAAAGTACTTCCTGATTGTTTAAATTCTGGTAGAATACTGCTGCGTTCCCAAGAAGTTGGTCGTTTTTGAAATACGTCAAACTTCTAACAAAGATAATATTGATAAATGAAGAGAATTTCTGAAAGATGAAAATTGATGTATCCAACAGACTTCTGTGTTTCGGAAGCTAATTTAAAATAATATTTTGCGAACAAAAACAATTATCTTTTTTCTGCTATGCCGAAATGAAAATGGTTAAGAAATTTTAATATTGAAGCGTTCCACGGGGCGGGCCATCTCAATTATATTTGTGATGAGCTTCAACAAACCACTTTCATTGGGACACAGTGGCAATCTACCTGTTAAAATGAAATTTAGGAAGTCCAACCAATTTGACGCTCTAAGTTAATTCATGGACAAATAAAAAAAGTTTGCTTTGATATTTCAAGTTGAAAAAAAAAGAATTCAGTCAGAAAAAAATTAAAAACCACTTTTCTCAACATTATTGCTTTTGTATAGTAATTCTAAAACTGCAAAAATCACAAGATTTTCTGTGTCTGTTTGTGTCTATATAAAAATAAATTGTATTACATTATACTATAATATCTTATGTAAGTGACCACATGTGTATTGAACTAAAAGCAAAAACATGTATAGGATTTATTGATTATTGTGTAATGATCTATATCACAATTACTTTTCAAGTTCACATGGACGGAATAGTAATTATGACGAGATGCCGAATTTTATTTAGTTTCAGTCGTATAATGCATCATACATTATATAATGTGTGTATAATGCATTGTACTGGATGCATCATTCATTGTAAGGTGTGAAACAGGAGAGCCTAGCTCGAAGTTTAGTTAGAAATTAGGTAACAAATTTAGAAATATCTGCATACACAGACGAAGAAAAAATATTAATTATTGAGCTATATTTCACGTAGAGTAATATTTTTTCCATCAGCTGATTCTCAAGTTTCACACTGAATTAAATTCTGTCATTGGACATGTCGAAGATTTTTTGGATTTGGAATTGAGTTTCACCCTATTTTGAAAAAGCCTTTAAATTACCCATTGAAATTTGATACAAAATTAAGTTTTTCTTTAATCTGAATTAATGGAATTATTACATGTCAATGAGTAAAATAACATTAATATGTAACAAGGACAAACAGCGTCATGGACAAGGCGAAGGGGAAATTGAATATGAAGAATTTTTAAGAAATAAATTTGAAAAGTATTGAATGTTTGGCAAACCTAAGACAAGTTTAGAAGAACAACATCTGAGACATCTTTTTACAGAAATTTTAAGCAAAAATGAAATTTTCAAAATTTTAACCCCTTGACCCGCGGGGCGCGGTCCACTTTACATACAAGTAAGGTTCCCAAGAATGGCACTTCATATAGTTTTTGACATTCAAATTCCAAGTTATGTCTTAAATTAACATTTTATTTTAAGTAAATCTTCCAAAATATTTTTTCTACAAAAACCTACGGGCAAAAACTTTAAACTTTTCTTTAGATTAATCTGTCATAAGATTTGAGTTGAGTCTCCATTTAGCTGAGAGAAGATTCTGCACATGCGCAATAAGAGAAAAGAACGCAAAAAAGAAAAAGAGAGAATCTGTTAAATTTTGTCAATATCTTTAGCCTTGTAGGTTTTTATGGCTTGGACAATTATGACTGAGTTTATCAGAAAATGACACGTCATAGTCATTTCCATGTCACAAAATCTCAAACTTTATGAACTTTTACGATTTACTTAAGTGTTGTGAACCTTAATACAAGGGTTAAGAAGTTTTTT
This sequence comes from Longipedia americana, assembly GCA_028571025.1. Taxonomy (NCBI): domain Eukaryota; kingdom Metazoa; phylum Arthropoda; class Copepoda; order Polyarthra; family Longipediidae; genus Longipedia; species Longipedia americana. The sequence goes on along the minus strand of JAOWAT010043345.1, from coordinate 1,122 downwards.
TTTAATATCCTAAGGAACCTACCAACAAAATTTCAAATCAATATCTTTAAAATTCACAAAGTTATTGAATTATTGAACAATTTTTAATTTTGGAGGAGGAGAAAGAAATTATCAGTCTCTGACAAGGCTTCGCCTAGTAAAAAATTTCACTGGGATATGTATAATATTAGAATTTTCAAATGATTTTCAATAACAGCTTTCGTCTAAATGTATGCAACTTATTAATTTTAAGACTAATTAATTTACAGAAATACATTATTCCTTTAAAAACAACCGAGGCATCTTACATATTTAATTAGTACGGTCATTACAAAATAATTGATATGTTTAGAAAAAAATTGTAAAAAGCTGAAAAAAATTAGTGTATAAGATTTTATGGATTTCATTTTTGTATAACAAAACTATCTTTTGTCGTGTAACAAAATATTATAATAATTATTACTGCATACAATTACATTACAATTTTTGTCTTTAATATTTCCCATGTGGATTCAGAAATTAATATCCTTTTTGATTGATACGAATAAAATAAGAAATAAAACAAATTAAAAAATAAATTACATTAAAAATATTAGTTAGGTACATGTTTTTATTCATACTGGCCCTGTTACAAAAGACATGAAATATTGCATTCTTCATATTTTGTGCAAATTTGGATCGTTAGTGTTGCAGTCACAAATCCAAATTCTATCAAAGAAATTCAATGCAAAATGTGTCAGTTTCAAAGGTTTCGTGTCTTTTATACCAGGGTCATGATAACGCACCCTATAGTAATAGGGGGAAGCCTAGGGTGCTAACACCTTGAAAAGTTAAATAAGGATGAAAAAAGAAAGGTTGGTGAAGGAACATGAGACTCTGATTCGTACAATTTTATGAAGTAAATCTTTCGTCCCCGGGTGATACCATGTTTGAGATTTTTCTTCACCGATCTTAACCCGTTGGGTACCACAATACTCACTAATAGTCTTTTGAATCTGATATACATCTTAAAGTTGTATTTCTACTTTTTGGCTCCCAAAACGTTTTTAAACTGTAAAAATGGTTTTATCAAATGAATAAGAACAAGTTAAAGTCCTAATCAAGAAGAGTTTCAAATCTAGAGAAAAGGTTTTGTGAATTTAA
>JAOWAT010043344.1:0-27736 GCA_028571025.1 Longipedia americana | reverse complement strand
GTTAAATTTAAATACGAATTATAATGAAAACAAACTAGTCATATGCTCGGAATTACTAGTCCATTCTCAAAATGTTTGGAAGCTAGCATGTTAACTCGTATTCTCTCGTCGGTTTTAGAGAATTTGATGGTTTGCTTAGGAGAATAATGTAAAAATTTAATCGGTTTTGGTGCAAACAAGACATAAAAACTAGGAAACTATACGATCTCCCTCAACAATTTGGAGATTAACTCCTATAAGAACTTTGGGAAAGGATGTGCCAAGGACAAACTGAGAACAGGTAATTGATGTGTTTTATGTAGTACAACTTTGGTAGGAGATGTTGTCATAAAGGTCATCTGTTAAGCGATATAGATTCTCTAAAGCGAAATCCTATTGAATTACTCAAGTAAAAAACTAATGTTAGTCCTTAGAGGTAGAAAATGACTTTAATTTTGGCCAATTGGGATTACAAGACTAATAATACATTGAAATATTACGAGAGCAGCAAATGGTTTGTAAAGAATACTTCTTGCTGACTTTGCCTTTTGCTATAATTCCCAATCAAATTGTTAAGAGAGCCTTTGAGTAAAAACTAAAACTAACGAAGATTCATTGAGAAGGCAGTCAACATTGAAGACAAAGAATCTGCAGTTTTGGGTAGGAAGTTGGTTGGAGGTGATCTTAAAATAAATCACGAGGCAACGAGACTCTAGGATTAGCCTTAAATTGGATCTTTGTAGCTGAGATTGGTATTTTGGATTGCGATGATGATGCTGGGACTGGAAATGATTTTGATGTTTCAAAAAAATCATTACTACACGCTTCTAACTATTTTTACCGTGCTGGCCATTTTCTTTTTAAACTACTTTGACCACGTGTATATAAGGTTTGTCATTATTAACCTGCTTGTTTCGGGATTTTCTGACATTGTCTGGCTCTGCTTCAAGTTCAACGTAAACTATTCTCACTATTTCAGAACTACTGGAACCCTCAAAGCGAAGAGCCTTTGGAGATCATACAGAAAAATTTCCTGAAATTCATCATTTTTTTTGTGATGGTGATGGTCGGACTAAAAGTACCGAATTACTCTTAGGTAGGTGGTTCAAATATTCCTCCTTTTCAAGTATTGGAACGCTTCATAGCATATTTCTGAGTACGTGGATTTTATTTCACTACGTTTCAAATTGGAAGCAAACTCCAAAAAAAACGAGGTAACGACACTTTTAGTAGGAAAGCATAAAAGAAAAATGCTAAAATGAAGTTAAATTATGCCTTAGAGAAACTGCCTCTTGAATTAAGAATGGAGACAACATTGACTGAATGTTTATTTATATTATTCCATTTCTAAATGTGGATGCATTGCTTTAATTACGAATATCTTTAATAGGCGCACCAGTTTGATTCGTGTTTTGCGTTAAATTATTTCTTGATACGGGAAAAACCCTTTTCCGTGTTGAGTTTCTCTGGGACAAAGTCAGTAATATTCTACATTTTCTCTATATTTGGTTGCATTTTCTTAGATTTGGCACTGAGTTTTCGATATAATAATGTGTAGGATACATACTTCAAAATTTATCGATCAGTTTCGGTATTCTGTGTCGTGTCAATTTGCGAGGAGTTTTAAGATTCATAGCAAAAAGGAGGAGAAAGTTGCTTACTGAATAAATGGTAGCCAGTCGAGTTGATATCATATCGTATGAATACAAATCAAAAGAGTTCAAAATCAATAGTCATAGACCAATCCACAGTTCCCAGGATAGTAGTATCGGTCACCACCGTACCTATACCTGTTTTGCTCCTTTCGTCTATTAACTTTCATCCTGAATAATTCCTAATACCTTTGTTCGATGTCATTCTTGGTGCCTCGTGTGTTTGCACTCTGACCCCTCTATTTTTTCACGGAGTAATGTTCTTTCCCCCCCTTCTGACCCTGACTAACAATGGAGGGACTGTTGATATCCAAGGCAACTCTATTTTTCAGCAAATTCTATCTTTATTTTTGGTATTTATCCCTTATGGCCTGGATCTTTTCATTCAGCTCTTTGTTCATCGCTTCGAAATACCCTTTTCTCTTATCCCTGTTATAATTGTCAATTCTATACTCTCCGATAGTCCTCTCAAATCGCATTTCTTTGCTTTTGGGACTTTGAGTCTCTAAGTCGTTAGTGCTGGCGTAAGAAGCCAGATTTATGCCATTTTTCTCTATTTTGCTATTTGGAGTTTGATAGAGAGCATCATGATAAGCACGGTTCAATGTATTTGATACGGGTTCTCGATGTGCTAAATAGTCAAATTAGTCTAATTTGTGCACTCTTCTCACCATATCGTAGTTACTTATATGTGATGACTATCGATCATGTTAAAGATCTTTTGTCTTGTGTCCTACCATCCTTTCAGCCTAGTTTTTCTGATAATGACCAAATTGTGCTCTGGCCATGGTGAGATCCACAACTTGATGATCTTACCCGACACTCTTTGACTATTTTTCGCTATTTTTATTTATTTACAAATTTGTGTGATATCTCTTCAATTGCATTACAAAACCTGGATTGGGATTGATCTAAGATAAATACAAGCAACTTACAATGTTCCTTTTAGACTTGACATAGCGATACGCCTCATCATAATTCATTTGTCGGTGTTGCATCACATATGCTATCACCATGCTAACGGACCTACTGACACCGGCAATGCAGTGCACCAATACCTATTGAATAGTACTACGTTTTTACGTTTGTTTCATCCAGCGTGGTCTTGATAAATTACACGCATGAGGGGAAATAAGGCGTCAGTTCTTAATTCTCACTGTCTAGGACACTGATGTATTTGTAGTGTTAAACTACATCTTTCGGATGCGAGACGCTATACCCTTTCGCGCACGTCAAAACTGCCTTGATTCCGTGTTCTGAGTTGGGTCTAGTAATAGTTTACTTTTTAAGGTTTCGGGGTTTCGTGCGGCTTCGACGTTGCTTAAAAACAGGGAGCCTTTTTTGGGGTTTTGCGATTTAATGATGCATTGGATATCTTCAGGATATACTTGCCTGGTTCTGAGGTTTGTTAGTAGGTATTGACTGGTTGTGGGCATGCGTGGGGCTTTTTGAGGTGTGTAGAAGGAGTGATGCATTGCTGGGATTTTGCTAGAGGAGACTGTTTTTAATTATATTGGAGTTGATAGGAGAGCATTATATTTGAATCCGAACCAACACTGTCTTCGACCGAGCAGGAATAGAACGCTGAATTCCCAAAAAAAATATTTCCATTTATTCGACCCTAAATCTTTTGCGAGAGTATTTTTTGATATATTTCTTTTCGAAGATATTCGGATTGAGTAGAAGCATATTGTTTGGTTCAAGTGATATTAATTAATGGTTGACTAGAAAGTATAAAATTTATTCAGGAGGGGTTGTCAGATCAGGCTTTGACTTCAAAGAATACAAGTTTCGCCTTCGCGTTGTTGTCATTGCTTTATGGGTTTGACTCGGTAAGCTCTTTCTCTCTTATTTCAGTCCATTGCTTGCTGAAGTTCTTCAGACTGTCTTTACAGAGACAGTTCTTTTCGCTGGAAGAGACTATTGCAATTTTGCATCCTTCGTCTTTAGTCAAGTCCTCGGTTTTTTTCAGAACCTTCATCAAAGTGCCCTCCTTCAAAGAGTTTCCATCTACAAAGATGAAATTGAATTTCTGGAGTTTTTTGGGGTCAGGGTTCTCAGGGTTAAATTGATAAAGAGTGACGGAGTTTTTCTTGAATCCCAGTTTGTCAAAACTAATTTTCAAGTTCCTGTAGCAAATTTCTCCGCTTTAGCACAGTCTTGTTGCCATTTGGAAGAATCTTGCAGTGTAATCGATTCCAAAAGATTATCTAAATTTATTAGCCATTTCAAATGGAATTCTTCCGACTGAACACCCAACTGAGAGAAAGCGGTCGCATTCTGTGTTCTGATCCTTTAGAAACTCTTCAATATATTCTTTGGAATTTGTTATGTAAGAGTTTTCAGTTACGTAGTGGTCTCTTAAAGCTTGCTACACCCTTAGATCAGATTGTTAGCCTTAGTGGGTTAGAGTGGATGGGTTTTCTGAGATGACGTAGCGGAAACCAGCAAATTGATAGAAATGCCTACGGAAAGCATATCTAGAGTGGAAGATTGCCTAATTCCCAGTGCTGATGAAACTGCCACCTTTAATGAGATTATGTCTTTAATCAAAGGTGGGAGTGGTGAAATCCTCGTAGACGGGGTGGATTTAGAAGTTTTGCAACGGATACATTGGTGTTGTGGTATGCTGCCAAACATTGCCAACTATATCGTAGAAAGACGATTATTTGAATTGATTGACTGGATTTGGAGAGAACCAGTGTTCAAGGTTGATATTTCCGACGGATTGGTACTGCCAGGTGGGCTGGTCAGATTTTAGGAGTGATCGAATTGCAAAGTATTCGTTCTAAGTCGGGAGGCGATACAGCTTTCCTTCTTTCTTCGATTTCCATGAGCAGAAAGCTTGAGCTTCGAGGTTGTTAACCTCAGCTGGCCAGTCCCAGGGCATCTCCCGGACGGCGCTCATGGTTCTTAGTCGGTATTCCTCACCACCTCCGCTTTATTTTGACAACCAGAACAAAGGTTTATAGGCATGTGTAGCATTCAGCCATGCTTTGCCTTCTTCAGTCCAATATTCCATGTTTTTGTATCCACCATCCTCCATGAATTTCCTGAACTATCCATTAGAAACGAGCATTTATGATGCTTCAAAGGGCTTCAGATCTATTTAAAGGCTTCCATATTAGTTATCCCAACCATAGGTGTTGGAATTCTCTCGAGATCGGGTCCAAGTATGCTTGAATGCATCGACGGAGACCATATGGTTCTTTGGGATGTCTTAGATCTCGGTTTTTCCGTGAGGGCAGTCAACGAACTAGGGGACTTGTGATATCTAGTCTATAGGAAGGCGACGGATGATCACAGCTGAGGTTTACAAGTGAATTCTTTCATGTTCGATGCCCATAAGGATCACCCACAGGTTGGAGGACCAGTTTAATTCGGGATCCACGGTTTTGATGGTCTATAGGACAAGATCTCTGACTTCATCTCTGTAGGCTTTGACATCTTAAACTTTAGGCCAGTCGTAATGGGTTTAATTGAGGTCATCCCAGTCCATTTAGTCTACACCAACAGCAAACATAAATTCATACTTTTAGTTGATTCTATTTTTGATGATTCCAGCATCAAGAAGTTTGTTGACGAAAAAGGTAGAGGTATGGCCATAATAGAAGATAAGTGGGTGTCTGAGAGGTTATGGTTTAGTGTAGAAAGAGGAGTCGTGTTTGATGAGATCAAAAAGTTTTTCGTAGAGACTGTAGGTTTGTTGGAAGTATTCTGCGATCTATTGACGTTGATCCCTGGAGGGGTCGATTTGGATGGTTTTTGTAGAGAGTGATTTTGGAAGACTAGAAGACGATTAGTTGTGTAGGGTCGTGGGGTTCATTGGATTGAAAGTAGACTGAGTTGATGGATTGCTTTTTTATGTTATGTGAAATTTATGGTTGATTAATCGGACAATTGTGCATTTAAAGACTGATCAAAGTATATGAAAGGGTAGATAGTACAAGATTATTTATTATAACCGAAATACTTGAAAAAAAGTATGCTTGACGTCGTGAGGTCGGTGTCAACTCAATTTGAGCTCAGTTCTTTTTACAACAACAAAATGCATCATCCCTTAAATTGCTGTAATTAACCCCAGAGGTTTCTAAAAGATTTTTCTTCCTTTTCTCACGATTTCTTTAGATTATACCAGTAATTCTCAATGTTTTGGATTATGGGTTTCATAGTTTTCAAAAAATATTGTTTTTATTTTTACCCAAGACTTGACTGTGCGGCGATTTTTTCTAAAAACTGTTTCAGACCGCTAGTTGAGCAGAATGAAACAGAACAGTTAACCAACTAATGACTAAGCTAAATACAACAGCGATATGATTGGAATCTGTGGATAAGTCGAAGTAAAACTTATATTTCATTAAGAAAAATGAAAATACAGAGGTTCTGGATGTTCAAAAAGGGCATGAATTGGTGCAGGAAAAAAACGAGAGTTGAGAAAACTCGAAAAATGATATTCGGTTATAATTCTTGTTTAAACATTTTCTGATCATTAAAAAATTCATTGAAAAGTATTAAGTAAATCATGCATTCGGTGAAAAGAAAAATCGACAAAAACAGGGTGGAGGTCTTTCTTGACGGGAAATTTATTTGTGTAAAAATATTAATAATTAGGCAGTCGGTGTCTGGCAGAGATTATTAGAATATGTACTCAATAATATAAGGCATCAACCAAATAGTCGGATCGCTAGCTCATCAATCCCATCCAAGTCATGGCTGATTGATCGAACTGATTGTCTATTCGGTTTCTTTTATTTGGGAGGATAGTTTGCCTAAATTATCCTTCAAAAAAGAGTGTTGCTCTATGGGTTCATTGGTTGAACTGAATAAGTCTAACTTCTCTGAAAATGGACTTCTTCGCCTATTTCTGAGGCCAGAGCTCATTTTTTTATTAGAATTTATGGGTACCATCAGTGGTATTATTCGAAGTTGAGAGGAATTATTCCGTAATTTTGAAACTGGAGTGATGACTGGGGGTGATGAGCAGGTTGTTAAACAGGTTGAAGAATGGAGTTAGTGGGAATTCTGAGGATTGGGCATCCGTATTTTCGAAATTAAACTGAAAACCCCGGGATTCTTGCGGGAGAAAAGCTTCAGTATTGGGCTAGGGTTCACTGAACTGGGTAGAAGCAAAGCTAATTCTCTTGTCAAGCTTGTTCTCCTGAAGTTTGACTTTGGGAAACAAGGCTGTGTTGTTGACGGGAGTAGAATCATTAGAACTCTATTAGAGTTTGATAAAGGCTTAGAGGAGATGAATGACGGTTCGAATTCCTTGAGCTTAGGTTTCGATGGTTCTGTTGTTGTTTTTGGAGAGGAGGGATTTGAATCTATTTTTGATCATGTGCTAGGTTCTGGTATGGTGGAGGATGGGTACAATTTTAGCCCATCTTTTGCCATGTTCCTGGACAAACTTCAAGATCTTGAGATCTTCTTGAATGTCCCATTCGCCCTTGACCTTAGAGGTATCCAGATGGTTAAACCATCTTTATCTACACTGCTTTGGAGTTCTAAATATTTTTCTTTGGGATTTAAAGAACATTTCTTTGGCGATTTAGTTCCATTTTCCTTATGAATATTCTTGTATAAGTTCCGTCAGTAGCTCATCCTACACTGATGTCCAGGAGCATCTTTGCATCCTTTTTATGAGTATTTGGCACTGGTACTACAGAAATATCGGCTCTTTTTTGAAGAAGAGGATCGAGAACTACTCATAGTGTTACGGAGTCTGAGATTATATGGTAAGAATTACCAGATTATGGAGAGTTAAATTTTACAGATGGCAGTAGCAGATAACATACCAAACGTAAAGACGACGTTCATTTTATTGCCAGGAGTAAGGTTTTTGACTGTCTTTACGGGGGAATGTAGACGACATTGATGATGACGATGACGAAGTTTACCGGCGTCTAAGATGTAAATAGGAAAATTACTTGTTTTGGAGTTATTGGAAGGTCTGGAGGGCGATGGTGGGGGTGAAGGAAGTGAGGAATTTGAAACATTTGACATCGTATAGTTTTTCAGCATGAGTGATGATTTGCTCGTAGAGGGTCGGATTGGAAACTCGGTGGAGGATGGTATAGAAGAAGGAGGAGATAGAGTTGGCGGTAATTTCGATAGAAGGTGGAAAGCTTGTGCTGGGGTTCATTGTGGAGGTTGGATTTGATGGTGCTTTTTGGCTTTTATAGGTCATTTAATTATTGAGTTTATACTGAATTTTAACACAAAAGGTGTGGAAATAACTGGATTTAGAAGATAATCATTGGGATAGTGGTGCATTATTCGGTAGTTTACAAATATTCGAATTGAGTGAAGATGAATGATATTTTGGTCAAATGGAAGGGCCATGATATATTTTTATTTGTTGTTTTCTTTTCTCTACAATCAAGTTTTACTGCTCTTTGCTGACTTTTTAATAAGAGTGCAAACGAAGAATGGCTATAAGGGATTTTTTAGTCCAAGAATAGTGGTTATCTAAAAAATGAATTTACTGAGTTGGGGGTTAATAAAACAAAGAACCTGACTATTCTTTGAAAAAATGGAATTACCGGTGGGAAATAAATCGATAAATCTGAATTTGATTAATTTTTCAAGGGGGGATAGCGGAGCGGATCATCCGGTGTGGATAGGATCTGATATTTTTAATGATTAAGAATATTGTAATTAAGAAATAAATAAAAGGATATTTGCTCTCTTGACAGAATCAACACCTCAAATCTATGTTTAAAAAATTCCAAAGGCGAAGTAGGGTGGTGATGAGTGTGTTTTTGGGTTCTTTTTTTACTTTGCCCATTATTTTACCTATTTTCTGTTTCCCAGCCCTAATAAGTGGGCAATTTTCCCAGATAAAATCAAGAGGGCTCTGAAAGGGAAAAATAATTTATATACATGGAAACACTTGAGAATACTGAAAGCAGTTCGATTCCAAGTGAGTTGTAGGCAATATTCCACACGAGCAAATATGATAATTTTATCAAAGTACAGTAGATGAGCTTACCGGAATTATAAATTTGTGCTCATTCAAATTTTACTAATAAAGATAAACTAGCAATCTATCTTAAAAAAGACCAAACTACAAAAAGATGTCAAAAATAGAGACATAGGAGTCCGCAGGTACAACAGCTCCCAAAATAAGATACATCTAGTGCCAGAGAAGAGGTTTCCATTACGGAGAAGTTTTGAATATGGTATGCACGGAGACATCATGTTTGTAGAATTTGGCGTGTTGTTGTGCTTGCGTGTAGTAGAGTCACAAGGATCATGAGTACAGTTTAGTAGTAATTGTAGGACTATGCCGTTGAAGTTGATGATAAGATAGGCTCGGGAAAACGCAGGGAAAATGAAATTTGCAAAATTGGATGTCTAAAAAATTGGGGGGCTCGTGCGGGAGAGTTAGAGAAGGACTTCGGAGGTGATTGGGGAGAAGAGAAGGGAGGTGGAGGAGGTGTTCTCGAAAATGGAAAGGACAGTTGCTGGGTACTATGGGTCAGTGATGGAGAAGATTATGGTTCGGAACCAAGATCCAAATATCGCCGTCGAAAAGGCCCTACAAACTGTATACGGTTCGCCCAGCATAGAAGAGTTTAGGAAGGCAGTGAAGATACTGACCTCCGTTATTTGTAGTAAAGATGGCAATAATCCCGAGAATAGCGTTTTAGAAAATGAGCAGAGCTAGTTGGACATCATTGATGCCATAACTAGCGCAAATGAGGATATTCAAATCAGAGTGAGTAGGACTATGGCAGACTTGTGTGCCAAGTTGACTACGTTCCAGGAGTAGCTGTAGAAAACCGTAAATATGAAGAATATCTTTGAATCTGCTGTGTTTAAATTCAGCCCAAATTTTAAGCATGCCAATGTCAAGCTTACTTCGGACTTTTCCGTCAGATCAGTGAATACTTCGGGGTATAAGTTTGCGGTAATGGAGCCAGGGTTGGAGAGAGGATGTCAAGAAACCAAAACTTTTGTGTTTGGGATCAAGGAGTGCACATCTAATTGGGTTGCAGTGGGCATGTGTCACCGAAAAGTGGTGACTGCAAAGAATTTTGGGTTCAATTTTGGAGGAATTGGACACGGTGGATATTTGGTATCGGCCAATGGGGGAAGTTGGTCAAATACGAGGGCGGATCTCAACAACAGTATCAAGAGTTTCAAATTTGGGAAAGGAGATGTGATTTTCGTTACTGTGGACTTCGAAAGTTCGAAGATTATATTTAGGAAGGCGAAGAAGGGGGACGTTTATGAATTGGAGTTTAAGAGAGTGGAGGGAGACGAATTGTATCCTTGCGCATTGTTTTACTATATAAATGATGAGGTGGAGTATTTAAAAGGGTATAAGGAAGAATGATAGAGGGAGAGGGAATGATTCTGTAGATGAGTTTTTTTTTGAGGATTGCTGTTAGCAATGAATTAATGAGTATTTATTATTTCTTGCAATGATCATTTGAGCTATTCTATTCTATTACTTCTTGCAAAAAAATTTGATAAATGAATTGGGTTTAGCGGCTTCCCCGTTCAAAACATTCAGAAATACTGTGATCAATTTAGAGACATCGCAATTGTTGAGGACACCTCTTTTTGTCATTGGTTTGCAAATTCGAATTTCTAGCTTTGTCGGAAAACAGCGAGTTACGTCGTTTTATACTATCGCTTTTCCTTCAAAAAAGTGATAATAATTTTTTTACTCTTTGAAAAGTTGAGTTTAGCAGGGACAGACTGTAATTCGGAGATTCTGTTTTTTTACAGGTGCAAAGAGGATAGATTTATGCAGTCAATTTTTTGAAGAGTTTTGATTGTGTGAATTTGGTTTTTGGCTTTGATAGGATTTAAAAGTACAAACATTAAGTTTTTTGGGAGCAGAATATTTGAGGACGGTTGAAAGTTTTTAAATTGAACAGATGCAATTATTTTATAAGTTCAGCTACGCAAGATTTATGAATTTGATAGGCTCCAAAAAAGAAAATAGTTTTCGATTATTTTTTTAGGGTTAGCGAATTATAATCCAGAGAGCGTCAATTCGCGCCTATTGAAGTGCAGTAAATATGCTCTATGTGAGAAAGTCGGAATAGACATCGCAGAGTACTAAAAATTTCATGATAGAAGTACTGATGATCCAAGTAAGTTTATTGAAAATATTGAAATGGTACTACTGGATATTTGCTTACTAGAAACGGAAGCCCAGTTTTTATTTGTCAAATTTAGCGTGTGGTATTTGGAAAAGTTACTGGTAGGGGACTAATTTGGGTTGGTATTTTCTTTGCTCCTTTTTTTGCCGTTATTGCGCTTTTGGCTGTTAACGGAGTGGAGCTGTAATATTCTGACGGATAGTGCTATTGCTGGGTTTTTGTTTTTTTGGTGATGAGGTCAGGTTTCCTATAGGAACTTGGTTCAAAGGCCAAATGGTACTAAATATCAAGTAATGGATAACATAAAAGTTTTAGAGACAAATACTGATGTTTTATGAGTATAATTCTGATGAGTTCTGAGTGATCGAATAAACAAAGCAAACAAATATACCATCTTTTCGTTTCATTATTTCTAATCAAGCTTTTTATAGAACTGCTCGATGATTTTTCTGATGATATCTCCAATTTATGTCTCTACTTTTTTCTATATCTCCTCAATATTGGTATTATCTGGTACTTTAACGAGTTTTAACAGTGTTACCTAGTCTTTTTTGGCATCGTTGAGTATGTCTTTGTAGACTTTTCTGCGGAATTTTCGGAGAGGTTTGCTTCTGATATCGGGGAACTTGCTAAAGACACTTTAAACCCGATTTTGTGTGGCATAGGGCAGTAAGGCTTCGATGTAGGGCGCAAGGTTGATATCGATGAAACCTTTGCGATCGTTTTCGATCATTATAGGCTACTTTTTCTCTTATATTTCGGAAATTGATGACTGGTTGAGATTTTTGCTTTTCCCTCTGACCATCTAGAAAAATTATTAGTTCTTTTTTTTTAGGATAACTCTCTACTGATTTTTCCCTCGAATGGCTTTGTTTGGTCGGATGACCATCCCTTCGATGATATTGGGTTTTTGTTCAGACAAACCTAATAGGACTGGGATTGTAGAATCTATTCGGGTTTAGAGATCCAACATTTGCTGGAATGACCCTTGAGCGTACACGGGGATCACTCTTACAACGTTTGAGAGGTATTTATTGAGGTCTAGAACATCAACCCAGAATGATTTTTATTTAGTAACGAGAAAAATATCGAAAGCCATGAATTAGTGATTTGGAGTGTAATAGATGCCTTTCTGGACGGGTTTAACGAGACTGTTCTGATTTTACAGTTTAATTTATTTCTTTTGTTTCTATATTTTTTATTTTTAGGGCCAATGCCCTCCGAAGTATTATCCGTATAGAGAGAATCTCCGAATTCCCGGATGATCTTTTTTCAGTCTATTCCAGACTTATTTTAAGCCATTGTGAAACTAGCTGACGAGACTGTTAGCATTAAAGAACGATTATTTGAAGTATTTGGATATTTACTATGAATTACATGGTAGTGGAATTTATTAGGTTATGAAATCGGTTCTTCTGCCATATTTAACAGTTTTTTCAAAACAATGTGCTGAGAAGTTGCATCCATGGATTTTTTCGGACGCAACCCAGAGAATGCCCTATTTACCACACCCTTTTTTATGAATGTTTTTCACGAATTTATCGCGAAAGTGATTTTAGATAGATGGATAAGCAATGAATTTGTTGGTTTGGGAGTTTGCTGTTTCAGTTTGCTAGCCGTCTGACTGCTAGCTTTATGACTTCTCCATTTCAGTTAAAGCGATGGGGAAAAAATGGATATTTCAGGAGTTTATCAAAGATTTTATGCAATTTTGATATTAAATAACTGGCCAACGAAAGATTATCATTATTATAATGTTAGATGCGAAATTAAGATATTGGGCTGATAAGATTTTTCGACATTATTATTTTTATTCGGAGGAGTATCAGACGAAGAAGAGCGTATTAGAAAGAAATTATGAAAGATAATCCATCGATAACAACAATTCTTTGGAACCATAACAATCCTTAAAATGAGGCGTTGATGCACCGACAGACATCATACCCTATACAGAAACCGCAGAAGATGGAGTAAAATTACAATCCAGGTCATTTCCAAAAAAGAAGCAACAATCAAAATGATCGATCTAGTGGTATAAATCTCGCGAATGTTGAACCGTGGTTTGACGAGCCTGGAACGATACCGTATTTGTTGCTAAGTACGGATCCCTAAAAAAGTCTTGGTAGCAATCAAAGTATCAGCATCAGTGGGAGTGGAAAGGGATTGAAAAAACATGCATCGGTGCAGATACCGGCTAGAAACATGCTTCAGAATAGACAGGAGAAGATGCTGCCGAAAATGAATATTAGATCACCTCATAAGTATAAAGTAGTCAGTAAAAATTCTTAGAGTGAGAGTTCGCTGCTCAAAAGCATGAAATCGTATGATCTAAGGAAATAGAAAGGAAAAGGGCTGCAGAAGCATTCATTTGAGAAAAAAAGTGTTGATACTCGTAAACTTAGCAATGGTAAGTCATTAATGTCATTACCAGCGGTATCTCGTGAGTTAGTTATCGAACGTAAGGTTTACGAAATGAAGAATGGAGATCGAAAGAGATATAAATAGTTGATATAGAGGCGAAATTGCTACTAGAAATGTAGTCAAAGTGTGGGTTTATTGAAGCTGCAAAGCGAAAGGAAGGAGGATATAGAAAATGGGTATAGTCCGCGCTGTAAGCACAAGATGATAAGACAAAATTAGTAACTGAAGTATGATGACAAGTGTGGTAGCAACAATAGCAGTTCGAGGAAAGATAATGTGGAGAAGGACAGGAAAAATTTGAGGGGGATTGTGTAATCCATGGAGTTAATCAGGGAAGAGATGGATGGAAGTGAGGTAGATTTGTTGAAAACGTCGTATTTGAGGGGATTTACATTGAGTTGAGGATAGTAGGAAAAAGAACGCTGAACAATTATTTACTGAAAAATATTCTTTTTGTGAGACACTTAGGATTTGTAGGTTTACACTATTCATTCAATTTTTAGAACAATCCGTGCAATGTAATTACATAATATTAAGATTCTAATTAGACCTATTCCGTGTAGAAGTGGGAAGGGTTTAATGGTACTCCCCCAAATACTGCTACTTTTATTTTTGTGTTGGATAGTTGCTGAAAGTTTTATTCCGATGATCGTTAAAGTTGAATTGCTTTTTGTGATAAGTTGCGGATGAAGCCAGCTTTGCGGTCCTTCAACATCAACGAACGTATTAGAAAAAGAGGGGGAGTTTTCGTTAATTTATTCGTAATTGAAAATTATGTAGATATTTATTTAGTATTCAGAGGGAAAAAAATAATTTTTGTTTTTAATTGCTTTGATTTTGAAAAGAATACGTTCGGAACGGATCAGCATTTTTTATGAACAGTATAGACAAATAATCATGAAATGTGAGTGGAAAGACAGTTACTTTGTAAAGGCGCGTAGAAATTTTGGTAGAGTGTGAGAAGTGATCCAGATTGGGTGGAGTTACAGCAATATGTTCGGAAGCAGCCATTAGAGTCAGTATAAGAAAGACCGAGTTACATAATGAAATGCACTGCGATTATGGCGAGGATAGCGAAGTAGATTAATAGACAGTAGTAGCGAGGAGAGTGTTGCGTCATTATTATTTGTTATTAGTGAGAGGTAATTTTTTGAAAAAAATTGTATTAATTCTGACTTTTCAACCTCTCCAATAAAAAATGTGATGACCTTACATTTGATGCTCGAAAAGATGTTGATATTTTTATCGTGTACACATTGAGGTTATTCTGTTCTCGAGAGCACCTAGTGCATTGGGCATCTTGATCCGCGGAAGATAGGAGAATGGCTGCACAGCTATCCATCTTTATCCCAGATTACAACATCGTGACAAGCTCCATATATAATATAGACAATGTTAATTGACCCACATACAATTGAAATGCGAACAAATAGTCAATAGTTATTGGATTAAGGTTAAGAATCATCATCCATGTCTGTGAAAAGTTGAGATATCTTTTTCATTTTGATTAAAGTCTCTTTTACGTTGGTAGAGTTTTAGTTTGGATATGTTCGATCTTTTAAATCAATGTTGGCATTGACAATTTGTTAACTTTAGGAGTCAAGGTCGACTGCTTTCTAAGTTTTCTTTTGTTTCAAGTTTTCCGATGGTAAATTGGCGTAGAAATCGTGAATTTTATCAATGTTTTAATGCTTCTTGGACTTTACCAGTGAAGAGGACTCGGAATTTTCAGTTTTTACGGCGTCGAAAAGAAAATATTCCTATATTTTTATACATTTGGTTTTGATTCCATTTAATTTTTTCGTAATGGTGCAAATTCTCGTATGAAGATGGTAGAATTCCATGAACTTCTGACTTCTCGACGCAAAATTGATCTTGATTCGACTGCTGGACATTTCTTTGACGAATTGGAGTTCTTGCTAGATGTTGAAAGCGAGGTCAAAATACTTACGAACTTTGGAGTGATGGAAGTTGAGAATCCGATTGATGGTTTTGAGTACATAGATGATGAGGTAGTCTTTGCTTTGCTGAAGCAGGAAATAGTCTCGGTAGCTTTTGACGAGAATTTCCAGGAGATTAATATGGGCGCCCAGAAGTTGAGTGTTGTTTGGAAAATTATGCTTTTTTTGTTGCTTCTGCTATAGAGTTATCGATGTCCCTACATTTTAAAAATAAGGTTCGATGATTTTAATGAGTACTACTTAACTTGTGACCGGGTGCAATGTATTTAAGAGGTGTTCTTATTAAGAAATGTGCTTGTTTTCATGACTATTCAGCAATTATTTCATGTTTTAGAGGACATTGACGAGAGTCAAATTGTTTTTTTAAATTGAAAGTACCAATAGAAGAAAATATATTTTAAGTTGACTCCTGTAGAGTTTTTTGAGCTAGGATTATTGATACTATCTGTTTTTAGGTTGTTGGCTGTTTTTCCCACTATTGCACACTAACTACCGTTCAAGTTGTTATTTTCTGCTGAAAAGCTATTCAAGATGTCCAATGATCACTATGGATTGGTGCGGAGTAGTGAGGAAGGATAGGTCTTGGGTGAGGAGGAGTGCAATGACTTAGTGTGATTAGATGTCGAAAAAGTTGCTCACGAAATATTCTTGGGAAAACTTGACATCGAATTAGAGAATTGCTTGTTCCATAATATTTTTTAATAAAAAGAAGTTTTTTTTTTGAAATTTTTCAATCTCCAAATATACAGAATTTGGTTATAAATAGGGATATTTTTTTTTCGAAATAATGAGAATACGGAGTTGTTCAGTAGAAGTTTCATATATTTCGCTAAGAGCGATTGAAAAAAAAATGGGACGGGGAATAATAAAACAATTTTTGGAGAAAAATAATAAAGAAATTGAATTAAGGATTGTTCAATCAATCCATAGTAATTATTGAATTGGGAAGGGTTATCGGAATAATCTAGTTTGAATAAGAATTGCTATCAAGTGTGCGAATAGAAAAAAAGGGGCGATCCGGGAATTGAACCCGGGACCTCTTGTACCCTAAACAAGAATCATACCACTAGACCAATCGCCCGATATGAATACTTAAGAATGATGCTTAATTAACAATAGTTTTCAGCGACTATTTTTGAAAAAATTATTATTCTAGCGAGAGACTGTGAAAATCATGGCGAAGTGGAATTATGATCAACCTCTAAGAATATTGAGTAGGAGTAGAAGAGTAGTACTCATCCCGATTACAATTAGCATACCAATGAAACCCTTAAGGATATGGCGTTGCTGGTCGGAGAGTATTCTGAAAGCACTGTTTTTTTCCTGTTTTTTGTCGGACTTTTCAGAGGACTGGTGCGATTGATCTTCTTTTCCCTTTTAAAGGACGATTTACGCCTATTGAACTTATTGAGATTCTCTCCTTCGCTAGTAAGGAGATGACGAGGATGACAATTGTTCTATTTTTCTTTGGATGGGGTTTGATTTTAATTAATCGGGCTACTATAGCTATTGAGGCTCTTAGTTGTTGTGGTACTTAGAGCTGAAAGGCTAGAGGCTGATGTTTTAGAGGTTCATTGACTGGATTGACTCGTTTTAAACTTATTATAAATGGAATTCTGTAGAATTACTGGAGAGGGAATTTCAAATTGATAAGTCGGTTCCAGTGCTCAGTTTTAGGAACTAATGGTGTGCACAACTTTTTCATAGTTACCTTTGAAACAAGTTAAATAATTCAATGGTAGAACAACATCACACTACCGCTCAGTCTCTCCATCTTTTTCCACAAGCGTTGCATACCATGAATCTGGTCATTGGTTAGTCTGAGGCTCTGATTTGTTTTTGATCTTCGCAGTAGGCTGCTGGTTTATGACAAATTTTGCACTATTCAGTGGCATTTTTGTTGATATTTTGTTTCATGGCCTGGTAAAAACCAGTTTAGTTGGCCTTAAGATGCTATTTCATGGCGTTTAGTTGTTTCTATCTTTACTATTCATCGATATAGACTTATTATTAGTTTTTGGCCACTTGCTTGGGAGTTTTGACTCCGGATAGCATTTCAGTTTTGGCATTGGAGGAGGTGGGACGGTCAAGATTTTGGCAGATTTTGTCGACTCTGGTTCTGAGTTATTTTTTACGATCTAGAATAATCGATTTTTTTGGTTACCTTCAAATTATTCAGAGAGACAGTTATAGACTTTAACGACAAAATCTGTCACTTATGGTTACCTTTATTTGAGTTTTTGTTTGTCCTCTGCTTTTGTGAGATAGTGGTTTACGAAAGATTTGTAGAGGTATTTGAGGATGGCAATTTGCTAGTCAGACCTGCCTTATGTAAGTGCTGTTGGGTATTATATGACGGCAGAGTGTGATTGTTTTTTTACGAGTTCAGGTTTTTTGTTGAGCTTCTTTTTTTTAAGTTATTACTACACTTTTTTCAATATTTTTTTGGTCTTGATAGTTAGTTCATACCAGGTCTGCGGGACAGGTTCGTTAGAATCGGTTTTGTCATTTTTGCAGATATCTTTGTGAAAGACGGCCATGGATTGCATCAAATTCTAGAGGAGTTAAGTGGAGGTTATG
Source organism: Longipedia americana (assembly GCA_028571025.1). Taxonomy (NCBI): domain Eukaryota; kingdom Metazoa; phylum Arthropoda; class Copepoda; order Polyarthra; family Longipediidae; genus Longipedia; species Longipedia americana. The sequence continues at coordinate 10,024 of JAOWAT010043344.1, read as the reverse complement.
TTGATTTCCGAGAGTCTCTTCAGGACATTCGTGATTTTATTTTGGTCCGATTACTCTTTCCAAGATTTGAGGATGCCTATTTGCTAGATTAAATCGTCTTTGGACATGAAGTGGGAAGATGTAGGTCAGTCGGAAAAAGGCGAGACTAAAACTTTTGGAGGAGTACAAATAAATGTATATTATAACGAGAGAGATTGAACATAAAAATAGAGTATTAGTAACGGGACTCGGTGACTTGTAAATTTAAGAAAAAAATGCCATCAGGATTTTTTTCACGCGTTCAGTAGGTCTCATTGGTAGGTCTCATTGGTAGGTCTCATTGGTGAGAGTTTTTTAAGCTTTAGTATTATTTTATAAGATTAAATATTGGGTTGTTGACTGGCTGATATTTTTTGCCTCCAGAGTCTGATATTTTTTCTTAAACATCAATTACTCCACGTTTGCAATAGTTTTAGGAGTTTTTCTTGATTTTTTTAATTATCAAAGAACCGTCTTAGTGTTAGGAGTCGATGTGGTTGCCATGGAACCGAGTTGTTGCTTTTTGTCGACTGATCGACCGATTTCTTTCGATTCTGTTTTGGGGATATACGTTAGAATTGAAGTTTAACTCTGGTATTGGAGAGGTGTGGTGAGTTCCGTACGTGTTGCTGAAATTGCGGGACTTCGAGAATAGACGGCTGGATTCGGGCTACTAGACCACTAGCTTCGAAAGAAGGTTCGGGTCTTAGGAGTATTCCGATTCGAAGGCTTTCTACTCACCGCTCGGAGAACAATTTTAACGGATTCTTTCGGATGTTTTGGAAAATTCCATTTCTTCCTTTTAAAATTGATTTTTTTTCGCGGTATTCTGTTTGTTCTTTGCCATTTTCTGATTTTTTCTATATTTCGCTTCTAGTTCAGCACTTTCTTTTTCGATAAGAACTTTTTTTCGGAGTTAATTTTCCTCTTTAGCAACCTTTTTGTACTAATTCTCCATAGTCTGAATTTTACTTTTTTTGACTTGTAACTAGCGTTGTAACTTTTCCATTTTGGAATGTAAGACAACAATTTAGCTGTTATTCTATGCGAGTTGATGCTTTGCCTGCTGTTTGGAAAGCTATTATGTTTGGTGGTTTTATATTTATTGAGTTAGAGATTGCTATTACTATGCAAGGTACGACATTTTTTGATTCAGCTATTTGATTCTGGAGCGGAGAGTGGATCTTTAAGTTTGTTAGCCGGTTGTTTGTTTTTTCAGAGCATACAGTTTTTGCTATAGTTTTTTAGATTATTTGGACAGATGGTGGTTTTATGAGCGAAGTTTTTATATCTCGAGATCGATATCATCGGTTTCAAAGAGGACAGAGGAACTGTCATACATGGCTAATTCGGAGTATGGAACTTAGATGTCGATTCCACTTTCAAGCTAATTCAGTATTTCCTTGTACTCAAGCTATAGTTCAGTTTTTTTCTAGTAAAGGGAATTTTTCTGTTCTATGACATCAAGTTTTTAACTTCTGATGTTTTTTTACTCTTACTTAACTTTTTAAAGTTCCTATTGGAGATTATTATAGCCTTGTTTGAGTTTGGAGAGTCTGCTTTTGAGTTATTTGATGTTTTAGGATATGGAATGATGTTGATGATCTTTCTTTTCGAGGAGTTACTTCATTTTGTGGATTTACTGGTCCTTTTCTGTGGATTTGAGTTTCAAGTGTTGGAGTTCTGTCTCGGAGAGAGACAGTTGATAATGAAGGGAAGAGTTAGATTCGAGGAGATCACGCAAACCGTGTTCTGAGAATATGCCATTTTAAACTGGGCCACTGGCATTGGTATTGGAATTGTTCTGATGGGGATCGAGGAGATTATCGAGATTTAAGTTAGTTTGAATTTAGGCTGTCGTTTCTTGGTTGGGAGAGAGGGTGAAGTTGAGTTGGTTGAGGAATGATAGACTATCGCAGATATTTGCTGGTTATAGTGGATGAAGAGTGCGTTTTTATTTTTGGTTGGAGGATGTTATTGGTACTGCGTGAGGGAACGGGGGGTGGTGATGGTTGTTTCTGTGCTGTGGGTTTGTTGGTATTTGGTAGCCTGTTTTTTGATACTGGTTCATCGGTTGGAATGTTTTGTTTGGAAATATGAGTTAGAATTGATTTGTTAAAATTAGAGTTTAGGTTTCACTGATATGGCTGTTTAATTATTCGATAATTGATGCTGATTCATTTTTGAGGTGGAAAAGCGAGGCATTTACTTTATTAATTTTCAGTTGAATTGATAGTGATTCGTCTTTGAGGTAGAAAATCGAGGCATTTAATTTATTAATTGTCAGTTGCAGAGTATTTTCAGTAATTTTTCCTCCAATAAAAGCTTAATAAGAATAAATAATGACCCGTTTATCAGAATTCTTTTGCTGATTTTTCACAAACGGGCGAACTTAACACTCACTGTGAGATTTAGCCATTTCTTTCGCAATTTTTTAAAAGGCAACCTATTATATAAACATATTCAGACACCTATCTACCAACATCTCAAAAATATTTTTCCTAATATAGAAGATAAGGAAAGATGCAAGTTATCAAGGTATCAGAAAATCCAATGATACAAGGTGCAAGCAACGGTAATGACTTGAAAAAAATTGTGTTCTCGAACGATGGAAGTAGCCTGATATCTATTGACCGATCTTTTGGTGCAAAACTATGGAATACTTCGCAGTAAACATTATAGCACGATTTTGAGAGTATCCGTGTTCACGATGCGAGTTTCTCAGCAGACGACCGCAAAATAATATTAATCGGGAGAACAGAGCTATTTATTTATGACGCAAAAACAATGTCATAATTGAGGAGGTTTGGAAACGGGCATAGCATGGGCACGGTGGACTGTTCTCCGGACAATTTATTCTTCGTATATACTAATTCCTCTTAACTTTACGCAAGAGACATGATTAACTATGAGAGATTGTACCACTTAGATAATGGGATTGAAAATTAGAAGAATGATAAAAGTTCGATGGTGAAAGCGTCGTAGCAATGCTCGCCATTTCTGGTAAAATTTAACTCTCGGACTCGACGGCTGTATACCTCATCTTTGAATTCTGGACAGATTTGTAGGTGGGGGTTGCCTGGGAGATATTAGGGGCATGCCAATCAAGGCAGGCAGACTGTGGAGATCCTGGCAAAAAACAATTTAGATTCTATAGTATCAGATCTAGATTTTTCATATTCCCAGTTGTTGGTATCTTCAGATCGTAATAGACGTCGGCTGTTCATCCTGGATGAGTCAACATTGTAGAAAGTGGGTACGCGGGTAATGCCAAAGTCATTTTTTTTGGATTTCAACACAGAGGTACATTCCACGTATTCCTATTTTAACGACGAAATAGTATCGGTGACAGTACCTGGAGACTTTTTATTTTTACACAATGCTACGAGTCTATCATTCATCAAATCAAAAAAAATTCCGATGAACACTTACACAGTTGGGTACGATTAGAATCGGGATATTTTAGCATTGGGGGGTCAGGTTAGCAATCGAGAGAGAGGCAGTATTGAGGATCAGGTGTTGTTTTATAAGATTGTTAGGGACTGCTCAAAAGTTTAGAACACTAAAAGTTAGAAGAAGATAGAGGTTGGTGAGGATTTATAGAAGGATGTTTAGTATGACAGCGTGTGCCAATGCTTAGAAGGGTTTGCGTGGAATAGAGTTCAACAGAGATGCGTGCAGTTGCAATGCGATGACGATGGCATATAGATGACCGAGAAAAGTCCTGAAGACTCGAACAGCTGCATTTGTAACGATAGAAAATATAGTTGGAACCCAATAACGGCATCGTGTACACTGGACTGTGGAAAAATCCAAAACAGCATACGAGGAAGGCCATTTAGTAGTTTACAAGGGTATTGTGGATGCTAATAAGGCTATAGATGGGATAATTCGGCTAAGTAATGTCTGAAGTTCGATTGTGTACACATGGAAGGTAGCAGTGGGAGGTTAAATCAACCGTTTAGTTTGGATTAGTGTCAGTGTCTGGATCGATTTGTGTTTGATAGGATGGAGCGGAAGTGCAAGTTGGATTGTTCGATGATTTTGAATGCAGTGAGAAGAGAGGAGAAAGGGGAAAATGGGAGACAGCAGTGTTTGTGTTAGGAGGGGTTTGAGTGGAATGGGGAATTCTATGCTTGTAGGGAAAAGGTTGTGGTTCCGTTACCCATTCCACCGCCTTAAACCCCAGAACCGATGCCAGAACCGATGCCAGAACCTATGCCAGAACCGGTGCCAGAACCGATGCCAGAACCGATGCCAGAACCGGTGCCAGAACCGGTGCCAGAACCCGACCATGTTCCTCAAAGTCCGGAGGAAAGCAATGGTAATGGAACAACTGCTCCCAATGGTCCGGCACCGAATTCAACAAATCCTAATGGGTCTGGAATTGTAGGAGGAAACTAACAATTTCCCACCGTTGCGGTCGTAGTACCAATAGTTCTAGTCGTCTGTTTGGTATTGCTGGGTGTTATTATATTTTGCTGCTATAAAAAATGCGTGGTAAGAAATAAGAAATAAGCCGAGAACAGAGTCCAAAAAGACGAAATACGAACTTAGTCTGATAGGGTGGAGACTGAAAATATGCGCAATAACTCCCCAGAGAATGTAATAGGAAGTGGGATTAACGTTGAAAGCAGGAATAAAGACAGTATATAAAGGAACTAAATGGTGAGGAAGAGAAGAAAAAGGAGAAGTAGGGTATATCAGTCATCAGAAATTGAATCTGAGGTGCAAAGTTATAATAGAGATGAAAATGAGGCGAAGTAGAGGGAAAGTGAATTGACAGATTTGGATAGGTCAATGGCGTCTAATTACGATCAATACCGGAAGAGTATCTAAAAGGGATAGAGAGAAGACTAGATTAAGGGGAGTTTTGATGCTAGCTGCAAGGCGAGAGAAAATAAAAATATCGCCCTTTCGAGGCAAGAAAGGGGAAGAACGAGAGGGCGAGGGGTTGAAAAAAGTTAAAGAAAAGTAGATGAATAAAAAAGCGACAGGACTGTCTGTGAAATGTGTTTTGAGGGACAGTGTGACGCAATGACACCCTGTGGGCATTACTTTCATTATTAATGCTTGCAAAGGGAGTTGAAAGTGAACAAAACCAAGTAGTGTCCGTCTTGCTGGAGTGTGCTTCACAATGAGATGGCGGATGTGCACATGTTGCACAATGAGAAGGCATTTGCGATTGATGACGGCGAGGAACTTTAACTGGACGAATTTGGATGATCGATCTGGATTTGGGTAATGGGTGATAATCGACTGGGAAAACGGTGTTGAAAATATAAACATCAAATTTGGAATGAATCTGATATTTATTACTGCTACTATTGATTGGGATATCGGAATGAAGATGTTTTTGATTGATGAGCACACTTTTACAAAACTCTAGTCTCTTTTTTGCTTTGGACTTCAAGTAATAGATAGACGTTTGTAAATAAGTTGGGGGATATGATTATTTAAAATTGCGGAAATATTAATATTGTGGCTGGATAAACTTTCAATAGTTTTAGCTCTTAATGTTTATTAATGTTTCAAACAAAGGTTTTTGATTCTATCATTCATAGAAATCTGACCACGTCTTCAGCCTAACCAAGTTATACAAGCGCATATATCTTTTATTTGTAGTACTGTTCTGGAATTGCTGACGTTGCTTGGATTCTCCCGTTATAGGCCCAATGGATTGTTTTTCGTGGCAAACTGACGGTAACAGTGACTAATTTTCTGTCTTAAAGTTTATCGACATATTTGTTGGTCGTTGCACCATTGACTTTCAATTTATTCTAGCTAATAGAGAGAACCAGATGCTTGTTTTGAGATCCAATAGCTTCTTAAAGTCTGCTTTTCTACGTGACAATACCGATTTCGAGTTGGTTTTTTGAAGTTTTCCATGCCTGGATTGAAAATTCGTAGATTCCTTCGGAAGGCAGTGGTTGTTTGCTTACAAGTGATTTCATTCGAGAGTTATCTTGATTTGTTCTGTTGATTCTGAAAGTTGTTTTTTCGACATTGAAGAATTTTTTGAAGGATGGGGTTTAGAAATCGGCTTCAAGCGACAGCGATAATATTGTTGAGGTAAGAGAACGACGAACTTTTTCTTTGTTTTACTCAATTTCATGCTCAAGATTATTTGAAATCACGATTTGCTGGTGACGAAGTTAGTTCTGACTATCTTCACATAGAAAGAGCTTTGTTCCGAGTTAGTCAAGGGATTATTTAGTGGTTTTGATCTAGCCTTTCAGAAGTTCGAGGGTAAGACTGGAATTGGCAATGTGTTAGATCACTTTAACTTACATACTCTCTGCGACATTTATCTCTTAGGCTCTGCGTTAATCTCCTTTACCCTTATCAATTTTTGAGCCCAATTTTTAGTATAGTTAGTCTTGGAGCTGCTTGTTCTGATCGAAGAATTTTTTGTTGAGCTTCTATTAGAGAGTGAGTAGTTTTTGGTCGAACTCATCCTTAACAATCCGAAGTTTGTCATTTATTTTGTCGTTGAGTTAGTTTTAGAGCCTTTGATGAGATTAGGTTGACGATTTTTTAATTGTAGACAGCTCTTTTTTGAGAATACTGTTGGAATGAATGAGCTGTTCGATTTCCGTTTGCTCTTTTTTGATTGTCTTCAAGGTAATTGTTTTTTACTTTTGGTTGGCTATGACCCGGAGTTAAAGATATCCGTTTTTGTTGATTGAGACATTTTACTATTTGGTGAGAGAGCTTTTAAGAGACGCATAAACCTATTCAATGTCATCAAAGAAAACTTTAGCTTTTTATTAAAGATCGTCATATCGGTACTGTGCTGTGTATGTTTCGAGGGTTTCGATATTTTGGATATTAATGAAAAGTAGGAAGCGTTATTCCAGGGTGAGGGTTACGTGGTGACTATGCAGGGGTTGGGAGACGCTGTTTTAAGGGTTTTCGGGTTACATGTAGCTAGGAAGTCAAGTAGCTGAAGAAATACTTTTTTGGAATGAAATAAGTATTTTATATAAGGTATGGTAAAAATAAGAGGTGCACAGTAAATAATAAATATAGACATTCGATTGGAATAGATCATTCAAAGATAAGGGTTTTTTGAAACCATAATGTCTCATAAAAAGGTGCATCTATGATTTTCCTCTCGCAGCTGAATACCGATTTTCACTTGAAACTCTATTGATAGATTAATAGATTGACTAATTGGTAAAAAAATAATTAAAATATTTTATTTCTCGACTTTCCCGATAGGATTATTTCTCTTCAACACAACTGTAGAAAAAGTTTGTAGGCAGATAATCGCTTGTTTGACTGTCTTCCGGATATCTTCTGCTATTTTTCTTATTTTCTAAGTAATTCGCTTTACATTTAACATTCCCAGTGATATAACTAAATTGTTATAGACAGTTTTAATAATAAGGGTGATCAAAAAATGTAGATCATACAAAGTTCCAAACAGCCTTTGATACAGGGTTTGCACCAGACAAACGATATAGAAAGGATAGTTTTTTCCAATAATGGCAAGCTGATGTTGAGTTTGGATCGGACGTTGGGAGTTAAATTGTGGAACATTGAGTCTGAAATTTAGATCCATGATTTTCGGCGGAGCAACGGAAATACCGACATTGGTGAAAACACTGCAGAAGAATAGGACAGGATAATTGCGCATGATGCTAGGTTTTCACCGGACGACTCTCAAATTATATTTCTTAGCAGTTAAAACCTATACATATTTGACGTTGACAAGTTTAGTGAGACTAAACGTATAGGCAATGGCATTAGCATGGGCGAGTTGGATTTATCTCGGGATGGTCTATACATGGTTTATACAAACGGATCAAAGTTGTAGATGAGGGATTTACAACAGTATGAAAAATTGGAGGGCTATGTAGCATAGTTGGAGAATGAGGACGAGAGTTGTAGGCCTTTTTATGTGAGGTGGAGCTTGTCGGAAGATGCATTTTATAGTGGATCTGTTCAGGAAGGGAGGATTTGTAAGTTTCTGTTGAGGAGGGAGAGTGTGGAGGAGAGGGTAAGGTTTACGAAGTAGAAGATGCTCGTCCTGAATAGCAGTATATCTGACATGAATATAATTATCCCAGGCGCGAGCAAGGGAGTTTTGGATGACTAGGGCTAGGAAGGGGGATCGATGGTTTCCGAGAAAATTCTCGTATCGACAGACAGAAATTCTAATAGACCGATATACTTGCTGTCATCAGACTTGTAGATTGAGAAGAATTCGACAGTTCCGAAGAGCACATTTTTGGATTTCAATACGTAGCTGCATTCTACGTACTCTTACTATCATGACATGATTTATACAGTTGTAGTGCCAGGAGACTATTTATATTTGCACAATGGTTCGACGCTGTAGTTTATAAGAGCCGAGCGGGTGTCGATGAATACTTACACTTTGGAAAACAATTAGGTACTGAATAAATTGGTGGTGGGTGGTCAGATTTTTCGCAGTGGGATAGAGGAGACACCTGGAGTTTATGATTAGATGGTGGTGTTTGAGACGAGGTATGATTGTGGGTTGATTGAGAATGCTAAAAATTCGGGAAAGATGGTTTAGTGTTAATGCTTATAAGGGTTTGGTTGGGATCGACAAATACATGCGTGTGCGAAACTCAAGTGCGATGTGTTGGATTCTCGGGATGTAAATGCTTGCAAATGCCCGATTTAGATTCATGGGGGATTGAGAGTTAATGCCGACGGTTTGGGTAAGAATTTAAAAGACCTTCCTGAGTAGTATTTTAGTTGGAATTAAGTCAATCTACAGTGCTAATTGTAATGTTAGAAATTGACTGATGGATTGAAAAGCCCGAAATATATACCCTCTTTAAATTACTGCAAATGTATGAATGGGCACATATGGAATCCCTTGGAACTTTAATGTAACGGGTTTACTTGTGTTGGCATGGAAGGCAGTAACGGTCAGCGAGACCTGTCGTTGGATTTGTTTGGATGTTAATGTTTGTAAAAATTCGAGTTTGTCAGGGGCGAATAGGTAAAATTGTTCAATAAGAATGGAGTTACGAATGGAAGATGTGTACTGGACTGCTCAAGAGTGTAGTTTAGCAATGGAGAGAGCAGTTTTTCAGCTGATACTTAACAATTTTGCCCCTGCCTAGATGGATACTAATGGAATCAGAGCGAGTATCAATGCACCGAAAAAATACAACCGGCAAGAGTTGAAAATGGGGAAAAATAAATTCCGATAGCGGCGATTATTGTTCCGATAGTGGCAGTGTTAATTTGTTGTGTAGGATTCATTATAGGATGCTGTTGTTATCGCAAATGGAAGGCTAAGAAGGATTCCTCATCTGAGACACCGAGTAGCAGGGTGGATTAATAGATAAAAACAGCATCTAGTGGGAGTGGGGTAGAGCATATGATGAAAGGTTTGAAGGATTATAAGAAGGATCCTCGGAAAAATTTTTTTAGTAGTGGGAGTAGCAACGATATTGATGAACAGGAAAGGAGGAAGAGACTTGACGATGTCAAGTTAGCAATGGAGACCGACGGATAGCAGCTGGAGGATTAGGCGGGGGAAGACGCGAATGCAGATTTGGGAAATAGTGCTGTGAGAAAAGTTCGGGAAAGGAAACGGAACCGTAAAGTTAACTATTTGAAGAATAACGATTGTGTCAGAAGCTAAAACGCACTTAAAGAGGTTGAAGATGTTTGTGATAATAATGGGGAGTTGGAGTCCAGTCGTAGACTAAAGGAGAATGGGAAAAAGGAGAAGAAAGAAGAGCTCGAGGAGATCGAATTGTCGGAGGACCAGAATAATGGGGATTGAGTTCATTTTCCTTATTTTACTTTTTATTGTGTAAGATCCTCGCATATGTAGTTAGCTGACGGAAAAATAATATTATAAAACATCTCATCAGTAAATATATAGAAAGGCACGAGGTGCATACTCATCACGAGCAAATAGTTCAAAAGTAGATCGAAATACAGATTAACAAAATAGTCGAGGCCTAATGTAGAATGAATAGGTCTTAAAGCCGATGTTATAGATATCAGG
>JAOWAT010043233.1:0-11657 GCA_028571025.1 Longipedia americana | reverse complement strand
ACAACAACAATAATAAAAACAACAACAATAACAACAACAACAACAACAACGACAACAACAACAACAACAACAACCACAACAACAACAACAACAACAACAACAACAACAACAACAACGACAACAACAACAACAACAATAACAACAGATAGCAACAGCAACAGCAACTAACTCATCTAATTGCGCAGGGTTCTGAACGTTTCCGTTCTTGTTTCCATTATCATCCAATATCTGCAACCAGCAAGGGCCGGAAGAGTTGACAAGAAATGTGTCCCCTATAGAACTCACCATTCTTCTTCTGGGGCTTTGCCTGTTTACGCCTTCCACCGCTGGTAGCAGCCATATTGTTTACATTTGCAGCCATGTTGTTTACATTTGCAGCCATGTTGTTTACATTTGCAGCAGCAGCTGACACTCCATTGCTCCGCATTGGCATTGCTTGGGAAGGAGAAGGTGCTTCTGGAGGCTGTGGAGGGCCTAAAGGAGGTTTTGGAGGTTGTTGAGGAGCAACCTCCGCAATCGTAGTCATTTTGCTTATCTAAACACACACAAAAATATTGGAAATTAATCACTAATCCTCTTTATCATGATGGTAGATTGTTAGGATGGATTAACACCTCTGATCACTTTTCTTTGTTTAGCCTTTCCTATTGGACTGAGTTGGCACTTTTATCAATAGGAATCTGTAAACACTCACATTGAAAATTACCGTAATTATGTACTCACTACGAAGACCAAATTTGTACTACACGCATCAAAGTTTTGAAGTAACTTTTGTTCACATAATTTGATTTTTTGTTTAGAAAATAACTTTTAGAATCCACTTTTTTGTTTTTGTTTTGTAATATCACAATCGATGAAGATCTTTGTTTTGTTTTGATTTTCGAGATAGGGTTGGTGGTGGTGAAAAAATCTGGGAAATGGTAATTTCAAAAAATGCGCGCGTGTTATTTTTCGAAGGGACGTTACGTAGTTACTTTCATTTAGGTGTGGTGGTGGTGTTGGATTGGTAGGGGGAAAATTATGAAAATATCGGTTGGGATGATTATTTTGAGTAAGGTGCTTGCTCCTATGAAGTGTGTTTGTTAGGGGGAAATTTGGCTTTTGATTAGTGATGGGTATATTGAGATGGTTATGGTTGAAAACAACAAACGAAATTGGTTTACGACAGGGATTAAATTGGTTTTGGAGATGGTTGAGGTGGTTGGATGGTTGGTGTAAAAACAGAACGAGATACGAAAAATGGTATACGGCAGGCAGGTGACGCGTTAAGGAGTCTACTAAACCATCTCAAACCAAAATGATGGTGGTAAACCAAAGTAAAAAGTAAAGGTTGAAAATGGTTTTAAGGGAAGGAGGTGCGACAACACTCAAATAGGAAGAAGAAGGGGATTGTATAAGAGCACTCTGTGGATGGAGGACGGAACTTATTGCTTTGGTTGGCTTGGCTTTAGCTGCTGGTGCTGCTGAGTCATCTATCTCTATCTCTGACTACGTAGACGTACGTGTGCAACCATTCAGCTTGCTCTGTGCGTACAACAGTGAAAGATGTTCAATGGGATATCAATAAAATGGGGGACTGTTTTAGGGGAAAAGTTCAGCTTGAAATATTTGTGCAATATAATTCATAACAGCCCAGTTTTTCTTGGGCTGCAAAGAACATGCAGCGGCTTGATGCAAGGGAATTTCCTCATCCAGTTTTAAATTAATCTGTCGTAAGATCTTATCCACATTCTACTTCTTATCTAAAGATTTGAAAATTACAAATTCAAATTATAAATAGTAGAGGAAATATCATTGCATCGTCCTGCTGCAATGATATTGCAGCTTAAGAAAAACGGGGCTAATGAAACATTTAGATTTCAGGTAAGATGTGTTATTGTCCAAGAAAGTTTGGGAAACCATGATTTCTACAACATGGCAAGTTTCCATACATCGTGACCCATAAATAGTTTCTGGAAAATGTTGCAAAAAAAGGAAAAACCACAATTTTTGCAACATGTACAAATGTTCCAAGCTCAAATGTCGCACTTAAAATTGTCAGTTTCTTCAAACATCATGCTTCAAGTTATTGGTGGATCTTTTGAGAAATTTGGGGAAATTGGTTTGTTTGCATTTACGTCAAGAACATCCTGATGAATTGTAACAGAACGTGGCCTTGATATGATTTAGAATTACTAGTTCTATTAGTATCACCCACTTTTGAAATGTTAGCATGAAGGATTGGAAGGATATTATAGGATTTCCATTTTGCTCCAATCTCTTTTTTATGACCTGTAGATAGGAAACGTTTTACTGAAAAAATGATATTTGAAGAATTTTTTTATTTGAATTTAAAAAAACGTTCCCCAATGTATGGAATCTTTTGATGTCTTTCACTGTAAGAGATTGAGACAAACGGTGTGCAGTGCATTGGCTTGCTCTTAGTTACGTACAAAAACAGTCTCTTTCTCTTTCTCTCTTTCACTGCTTCTGAGGCTTAATGGTATACCAAATACCAGCAGTGTGTGTGTTTATTCAAAAGAGAGCAGCAAAGGCAATAGCAGAAAGAGGAGAAATAGCAATCTAAAGGAATGGGTACATTCATTCAACCAAATTGCAGAAGAACCATCTCCTTCTGAAATGCTTTTTGGGTTCAAAAGAAGTAGTCAAGTGATATGAGTAGACTGCTTAAAGATGATATTATTTTTGTAATTATTCTGATTGAACCTTCCATTACATTATAAAATATTTCATTGAATTTTCAAAGCTTCATAGCATGTTCTTGTTTAATGAAATCGTATTTGGCAATATTTTCATTCAAAAGATTGCATTTTGTTACATGAATCAATTAGGAATAAAAAGATCTTAAAGTACGTCATAAACTAAATTCATTTCCACAAACATTCTCGGAAATTGTCAAAACAATTCCATCTTTATATGCCCTAATAGGAATTGTTCTTGTTGTTGTTAAGGAAGTTGGTGAGAGATAGATAGGTCTCTTCCTCTGCTAAAGCAAAAGTTAGAAAGGGGATATGGAGATGGGACTTTAAATATCATTCTGCAATAAAGTTGTACATCTTTTTCAATATATAATTTCAAATGATGTTATTTTTCAAATACTTATTTCAAAAAAGATTGTCAAGAATTTATTTATGACCCTTGTTTGTAACAATTTTTCATTGCTAGGGTTACCAATAAAGCTTGACAAAAATGAGTAGATGATATTTGACTATAATTTAGATCATTGACCCGTAAAATATTGGCTGATTTGCCCAGCAAGGAAATTCATTAATTTAATCAGAATAGTGACAAGGATTGCCCCAAATTAAAAATGTTGAAATGTCAAATGTCTCACACATGAATAAAAGTGAAAAGATGGTCAAACTTTTATCAAAGAAGGTCAATGGGACATTCTGAGATAGAGTCAAATGCAGAGTAAAAGGAAGAAGAAACTGGTCCCTGAAGTAGATGTCTTAGGAATTTTATTCCCCTTGAGATCTGTACTTTCCTCTATTAACTCATTTTACAAGTCAAATTATTTGGGACAAGACATTTTTGAAATTTAGTTCATTCTTAAAAATTTAGATATGCATCCTTTTGCAAGGGGTTATTTGGAAGTTTTAAAGTAATGTTATTTACTTGAAAGTTAGCATCAATACTTCTAAAATTTATTTCTTGAAAAGATATTTCATAGCATAAGACCCTCGCAATCATCTTCAATGGGGTATAATACCAAATATAGATGCAGAAACAGCAGACATTCAGAATCACAGACACACGCACAGAGAGAGAATAGTCCTACATACATTCACATCACTTCACATGGTTCCCTTTTTGCCATTAGAGCAATTCTTCTGAAGAACAGAGCTCTATATGTGATGTGTATTGCAATCATATCATATATGGGTGATGGCACACGGGGCTTTTCATTTTGGGTTCATTCACGATGTGTGATCATCACACGGGGTACTTTGCTTAGGCTTCGGTCGCTGTTGCCTACTTCCACTTTTGGGGCTGGGACAGTGAAGTAGAAACAGTTCAGATGATAGGTTTTAATATTGAAAATCAAATCATTAGAACAGTTCCTACAAGGCAAGAGAAAAATCAAGAGAATGTATTGATGTAGTTTTCCCAAAATTCTGGCATTTCCTCCATTTAAAAGAAGAAAATTGCTACAATACATAATTAGCACTGACATTTACAGTGTCCAAAATCTTAAATTGGAAAAATTAATCCAACAATTTTCTCCGAAAATCTATTTGTGATATGCTTCTCATTTTTTCTGTGAGCTTTAGAGGTGTCCATAAGTGTTGGGTTAATTTTTTGTGAAAAACAATTCCCAAAATCCACATTAAGCTATTATCAGCTACTCCCTAACTTGGTTGACAGTTTATATGGGCAGTAATATGGGATTTGAATTCTTATTTTGGAATTTTTAGACAAAAACTTAACCGAACACTTTTGAGTACCTCGAAAGCTCACAGAAAAAAATTGAGAAACATATACTAAATCGATTTTTTTGGAGAAAATTGTTACCCAAATTTTTCCAATTTAAGATTTCATGCACTGTATTTGATCTGGACCGTTTGGTTGAAGAAAAAGAAACAAAGTAAGATAATAATAAGTCAATGAAAAATTCCATTTACAGATATAAAAATATGTATTTTCAAATTCTCAATTCAGTTTCAAATTCACCAAACTGTCCTTTCTTTTGCATCAATTGCCTCAAAAGCTCTTACAGTCACTCAGTCAGGAACAATAAAATATAAATGTATAATCCAAATTCAAAATGGGTCTAAATTAGGGACTGAAAAATGATTTTGAGCAGAGTAGCAGAAAATGGGCATAGTGGTGAAGAAAAGGAAAAGGGAACAACTTGAGGCATTTCAATGTATTTTGGAAATTGGTCCAAAATGGTAATCCTCCCTCAAATTAGATTTCTACAAATTTTACACTATTCTATAATAATTATGGCAGGAATTGAGATGATTTTTCTCAGAATTTAATTTCCATTTATTAGTAGGATGAACTCTATGAAAATAAAACATACAAACTCTTGAAATTAATAAAATAATGAATTCATTTTCAATCAAAGTTCATCAAATATCAAACCTAAAATTCATAAATTCATCCATCTTCTATAAAAAGGCCAAGCATAAGCAAAATCAAGCATTAGTATTTTGAAAGTCGAATGTTACGGCTCATATTACCAAATCTGGTCCAAAAGGAAGTACATACACAGATAGACACAGAAGCGTGATGATGATGGTTGATTCTCAGAACCATTTGGCTCATCTTCAGTCAAAACCATTCCCATTAACCATCTATATCTCTCACAGAAGTGAAACCATCTACGGTATATAGCTCTGCCATGCCGGCCCAACCACCGGTTTTCTCCACATTTTCCCTAATCTGGAAAATGTGCGGGTGTTCTTTGTACTTAGGGGGTGGACAACTTTTATTCTTATCAAACTCTGTTAATTTGACTAAATCTTCAGAAATTACTTCTTAATAAAATACTTTTTCTAATCAATTCAGGATACTATAAAACATACTAGCAAAATTTTATTCAAAATCACAAACTGTAAATAATTAACTGAAAATAATAAACAAAATATTATAAAAATATGACTTCTCAAAAATTAGCACTTTAATCATTATCAATGATCAATTTGAAGCTTGAGAAATGTAAGAATTAGTCCACCCTTTATTACAATGATGAAATGAGCCTTCATGGCCTACCAAGGTTCCAAACATCCGAAAGAGTCCCATCTCACCTTGACTATAGTTAAAGAATTTTAGTAATTTACTTTAGAAAGATTCTTGTTCCAAATTAATATAAAGTAAAGGATATTCCAATTTCAATACAAGTCAATGACTTTCAGATTTGGAGCCCCTTTCTAATGATCGCTTTGTATGTGTTCTTTTATGACTATCGCTATTTGTCTTCCTGCATTTCTGCTTCTAGAGCTGTATATGTATTAGCACTCAAATGGGTATTATTTTGCTTACTTTGCAGTGCTGAAGGCGAAATCATTGGTAAACGTGAGTTGATATGCTACTGCTACATGTAAAAGGCTTTCTGCAAGAGGACACATATGGCCTTTGGTTTCAAAGACCATGAAGACAGACATAGATGTAAATGTCATCAATAGGTCGTTGTACATTTGAATTTTAAAACTTTTGTTACATTGCAAGGGGTTAGATTCTCTAGCTAGAAAGTTTTAACACTCTTTCAATAAAGCATCTTATTTAAAACAAAAGATCTCAATTTGAAGGTTTTTATACACTCAAATTTGGAAAACTTTTGAAGTAAATCTAGTCGGTTTTTTCATTATTATTATACAGCAATTTAGAATTTTTTGAGTTGAAGCTTACAAGATTTTCAAACATGTTTAATTTTCTCTTGCAAAACTTTTTGTCATTAAATGTTAAAAAAAGAAACAAAAATTACTCAGCTTCAGATAAAAATAATCTTCCTTATTTGCTAATGAAAATAACCCTAAATTCGAATGAATGCAATATAATACCACCCGTCCCGACGAAATTGGCCAGACAAAACATTCACAAAAATCACCCATTTTCATTCTCAATTTTCTTTGAGTAGGATAGAGGTTATATGATAGAAGTAAGAATAGTTTCAAAAACTAGAGACTTTCCAGTTTCAATATCTATTTTAAAATTTGAGGAAACTCAAAGTAGAATGAGCTGATTTTAATCATGTTCCCGTCCGGCCAATTTCGTCAGGACGGAGTATTATATAAGAATGAAATGTTGGCCTACACAAAACCTTCAAAAACGACCTTCCAACAATTCCATGACAAAGTCGTACCTTGAAAATTCAATTTCCAATGTAAATTGATATGCGAAGACTTTTCTTGGTAAAATTTGAAAATTCTCTCTCGAGATATCAAACGCTTTTTGATCTTTAATACTTAATTTATTTTAGTTTTAACCATCGTGTTTTAACCATGATAAAAATGCGCTAATAATGTTAGATAAACCATACTGAAGCATTTTTACCCTATGATCCTATGGTGCACTGTATAAAGTGTATACTTCTACGAAATCTACACTAAAAAGGATCTGGATTCATTTTCACTACCGTATTTTTATTATTTGGGTACCTCAATTCTTATAAGAGTATCAACAAGAATTTTGCCATGTCAAGTGAACTTTTGAAAGCATAATAAAATTCATAACTTTGACGTCATAGAAATACATTCACATTGTTATCTTCAAGGTGGAAAGGAGGAAATGGGCACAGATACAGGCTTTTCTTATTGAGGATTCAAAACTCTCTAAATCAGGGGAAAAATTGGGATAATCCATTTTTTTACAAATTTTTGCTCAGTTTTGCTCTCAGTTGCAAGAAAATTTTAGGGGTTTTGCATTTCAACTAATCTCAGTTCAATTATTGATTTGGCATTTTAAGGAGAATGTGAATGTTTCTGTAAATTAAGTAAATACAAAATGATTAAAAATATGTCCAAATATGACCTCATTAACGTTTCAAAAATCACATTATTCATTGGCACGATTTCAGCACATTTTAAAGTGTCATAATTCATCATATGGCACCGAACTGTACAACTTTTTTAAAAGAAGATTTTATATACTGATACTGATCTGACATCAACATTAAGCACTTAAAAAATCCAAAAGCAAATTACAATTTTGCTTAAAAGTACCATATATTAAATTGTTTGACTCCACAAGAGAATATAAAATATCTTCAATTAATTGGACTCAAACAGCAGTACAGTATAATTATCCTGAGTTATGTTCGAACCAAACCTGGTCAAGTTTGTAATTTAATTTAAAAATGACAATATGTAAATCCAGTAAAATGGTTAGGCTGATTCATTCATCCTTAACCATAGTAGAGTTTCATAGTACGAAACTCTGCTACGGATAAGGATGAAAAAAATCAACCCAACACATTTTCCTCAATATCTGATTTATCATTTTGGAATTATACTAGAGTATGTTTTCATCAGTAGGGCCAACTGGAAGAACTAATCGATGATAAATTTCATCTTTCGCTTAATAAAATGAATGATTTATTATCGATTAATTCTTCCAGGTGGCCCTACTGATGGAAACTAACTCTATAAATTCTTGTTGAAGACAATAATGAAAAGGATTCTTACTAAAGATTATCAGTCAAATTTTCAATCCTGGTTGTATATAATTTTTTTCAGAAATCCTCTTGAAATTGTGATTCGCATACCGTGAATAAGTGTGAAAAGAAATGGCTTTTTGAATTTCGAGGACAATAGCTTTGAAATTATGTAGAAATTAAAAAAGTGAAGAATTAGCGTAGGTAGAATATCTTTTACGCACCGAAAATAAGTGATGATTTTAATATTAGATTCAATAATGTAATCCTCAAAGATGAAACAATCTGTATAAAGATATGTTTGTCAATAGAATTCATTCAGATCAAACATTTTCAAAAGATGTTCTTTATGATTATCCATCTCACCCTTTTGTGTTTTGAACGTCCACTGCAAATTGTCTTGACAGACAACTTCTGCTTCAGCAACACCTTCTTCTTCACTTCCAAAAAAGTCCTTTCTCGCTCTGTTCCTCTTTTGACGAAGGAGGTTTTCATTCAAGATTTCATTCCAATTTTCATTTTCTACTTGGTTGTGTATTGAGAATTTGGAGGGTGGGGATGAGGATTGAAAAACGGTTTCGAGTTTAGTTTCATTGATGAATTCTCAAAATTTGAACACAGTTTTCAGTGGGTTTCCTTTCTATTGGGGATACTCTTCAACAATATAATCAAAATATTGTGTCCAGAAAATATGTTCCAAGAAAATTCGGTATTAATACCAAAACTTAGGATCTAAAAATTTTGTATAAGTTATAGCTTGGAGAATATTGAGACACAAGAAATGGAAACTTGGGACCAAATATAAATAAAAGCATGCGTTCTTCATGACACTGTAAGAAAGTTGAAATACCTATTATAATATGTATCTAAAACACACAATATTCTTTTCCCAAAATAAGCTCTTGGACTTTAACAGTTCAGCCCTTTGGTCTTACAAAAAATTTGGGACCAAACTTTCTGGAACAAAAGTTTCTGGGACCAGAGAGTCTTTGAATAAAACTTTCTCAAAATAAGAGTTTCTAGGATCAAATTATGAAGGACCAACGTTCTTTTAGACTAAAGTTTTAGATTCAAAATCGAAGGTATTTTTGGCCTTGCGGTAATGTTTTACTTTGATTCATAGGGTGTATCAAAAAATTTCAGATTGACTAGATCCCCAATTTTTCTTCAATATTAAACTATTTTAAGTCCAAAACTACAAAAATTTGAGCCAAAAATTCTATTTTTTAGCTTGCTACCTCAATGTAAAGTTATTAAGTAAAATGCTTCCTCGATGCCAATTTATTTAGTAAAATGCATGTTTTTTACATAACTTTGCATTGAGGTAGCAAGCTCAAAAATTGATTTTTGGCTCTAATTTTTGTAGTTTTGAACGTAGAATAGTAAAATATTGAAGAAAAATTGGGGATCAGCTCAATCTGAAATTTTGTGATACACCTTAGTGAATGATGACTTTTTAAACATTATTTTAGCGGATAATGACCATTATAGATTACATTAAATCACAATCTAGAATGCCCATTTACTCTACTGAATCTACTTGTGAATCAAGACGTCATTAATTTGGAATGAAACAGAGAAATGATCATTATTTCAATAGCTTAATTGGCACCATCATGAGTGATTAGATGGATCAAAGAACTTTAAATGCATATTCCCGTAATTAATTGGTGTTAATTATAGACCCCATTTTAATTTCGTGTATTTCATTTGTGTCCACGTGATTTTTGAAAAAACGTATTGCAGCCGAAATAGAGCCGTTTTTGAAGAAGTGAATAATTACTGGAGTAAAGTTACAGTTTCAATGTAGCCGATTTTCGCGGATTTCAAAAGGTTGATATTAAAAAGTTCCCAACAATATCAATTAATGTGCGGATAGTTTTTTAGCAAAATCCTTTAAAACTGCATGAAAGATTGATTGAAGTGATCATTTTCAACTCTATGCAATGCATAATTATTGCCTAATTTATTACTCCGTGTTTCTTCGGGATATACCGTTATTTTAACTGATCTTCATCGAGAAAAGGGACCTTTTATTATAAATTTTGTGAAAATTTGATTTTCGCCCTGTATTTAATTAGCTGATTTGGAGACTTCAAAATGTCCATCCAAATGATTTTATTCTCATTTTGGACTTGTAATGGATACTAGTAAAAATAAGTCCCACAAAAGGAAGCAGTCAAAAATTTGTCAATATATCAAAATAATGCAATTTTAAGAGAATGAATTTAACTGGTGTGGACCCTCAGTCAAGATTAGTCCATATTGATTGCATTATTTAGAGAAATTGACAAATTTTTGACTGGTTCCTTTTATTTGACTTATTTTTTAGAAAGCTGAGAACCTGATCTTTCCAATGATATGCATATAATTTTTGAAAGATATGAATTGAACAAAGGGCATCAATTTTCGTGAGAGGGGTAAAATTTAGAAAATGCCATTTGCCAATGTTGTGTTCTAGAATCTTTTTCCACATTACATTGGTAGAATTCTACCAATGTAATGAGGAAAAAGATTCTAAATTGGGAAATGAGTCTCATTCATGTAATGAAAAACACTTCAATTTTGTAGTACACTTGCTTTTAGATACTACATCCTGTTGAAATTGACCAAACGTAAAAACTATCGAAATCACCTCCTTTCCATCCTAGTTTTCTCCAACTTCCAGACAGGAAGGGCAATTTTAAAGACTTGAGATTCTCTAGTCTCTGAATCATTCATCACTTTTATCCTTTTTGCCTGGAATTTGAGAAAATTTGGGATTAATGGAGGTGATATTGATAGTTTTCGCACTTGGTCAATTTTAATCGGATGGAGTTGTACGGGAAAACCGTTTCCAAGTAGTAAATGGAAATGAAAACTCAATCATCAAAATAGCTTTAAATTTAATCTCACTTTGCATAGACATTTAGAGTGACGTTCAGATCTCTTTGAAGTTTGGCCAGAATAATGTGAAAACAGAAATGTTCTAATTCTTTGAAAAGAAAATTGCCGAGGAAAAGGTCATAAAAATTAAAAATTGTACTTCATTGTTTTTGAAACCTTTTTCAAGAGTTTTCCTCATTTTCTATATTCATATCCGAAAAAGAATATGCACGTGTTTTGAAAATGAAAGATAATGCCATAATGAGAATATTTAGTACAAACTGAGTGCGAAAATCAGGTTAAAATTGTACAGAAACTTTGAAAATATGTTTGGAAAAGTCAGAAAGTTTTCGAAAATTAAAAAACTCGCCTCTAAAAACGCAAGGACTCAAAGGTTTATCAATTACTAATTTTGATAGTCTCTTCAAAATCCACAATGAACAAGTAGACAAGCCAATTTTAAGTGTACAGAAAAGCTCTTTGAACAGAAGTTTTTAAATAAAGTGCAGTTTTACCTTCATTATTTTGCATTAATTTCCTAACATAAATTGCTCTTCTAAAAGTAGGGTGTAACACAAAACCCCCAATTCATGCTGTGTGGGATTAATTCACTTGATTTTGACCTGCTAATTCCAAAAATACCCTTGTTTTGAACAAATTTTGAATTTTTGACCAGGCTACCAGCACTTTA
>JAOWAT010043122.1:0-11660 GCA_028571025.1 Longipedia americana | reverse complement strand
TTAATTTTCCATTGTTAAGGGGAATTATGATAAAAAAATGACGATTGCAGGAGAATCCGTATGTATAATTATTTTTCTATATTCTTCGATTAATGCAAACAGAAAGAATCTCTCGACGCTTGTAAAGGAGGAACTTCGTAAACCAAAAAGTCAAATAACGAACCACAATGATAATGAACACGCCAACAAACTTGCCAGTGGAAAAAATATTACTAGATTCTGTGAAAAAATAGTTTGGAAGGCCATTGTAACAGAAACTAGAAAATTAAAGGTAGAGACTCAAAAATATGACTCAAAGATAATCAAAGAAATTTGTGGGAAACGTCAAATAATGTCTTATGAACTTTATGAAAAAGAAATCAGCAGTGAAAAAAGTTTTCAAGTATCAATATTCACTATCACTTTCAAATGCCGCAAATCAGTGTCTTTAAGAAACAAGAAAACGGAAAACAGTAAGCGATAGATACTGTGTTTTCGATGAAAATAAACTTTAGGATTAACTTAGAAGACGATAAGCTGATAAACTTAAGGATAAAGGTAAAAAAATGTCCTCTAAAGGTGCTTTATCCACTGGAATTTACGGAAGCTAGGGGTTTCTAGTCGAAAAGTTGATGAAACATACTTTGCTTAATAAGATGAAAACTTGTGCATCTCGACTAACTTCAGGGCTTTTTAATTAAGGCAACATAAGGAATAGTATGGAGTTTGAATAAAATCAAAAAAACGCATTCGTTAGACCCCAAACATAGGAAGATGAGCATTTTAGTGGGTTTTTCTAAAAAGAAACTGACTCAAAAGTCTCCACATTTTTTAATACGAGATTTTAAAATATTGACGTACTGCCTCAAAAAAGAAACCTTCAGACAAGTCAAAACTACCATAGGTTAAAGAAAAGAAATAAACATTTTTTATGCACAACGTCTAAATTTGAGGATATTCAAAGACTCAGATGACCAATTAAAAAAGGCGATGCGAATGATTTTTTGTGCTTATTTATGATATAGGGATCAACTTGTTGGAAAGCAGGGTCATATTTGTACATTCATCTAAAATGAACGTGATTCTCGTTGAACACATAGAGAAGGTGAAGAAAATCTTAAAGAGTTAACTTGGAAGACCTCTTGGTTTGTAATTCGGTTTTTTCAAGAACGGTTATTATTTTTTGTTTGAACTAAGTGAGTTCGAGTTTTTTCTTTTTCTTGGGGTCTTCCTACTGCATAACCTAATCCTGTTCTTACCTTTCGTCGTCTTGCTACTATTCGGAATCGATAGCTATTTCTTATTGTGGTAGTTCCATGTTTCCCAACATGGCTATCATATCGCTTTCTTGTTTATTAAGTTTTTAAAACTTCTCGACATTTTCTTTCAAACTCGAAAGCACCTGTTTGTTCTTAAATGCAGCTTGCAGAGTTTTATTTTTTCTTATGAAACAAATTCTGAGAAGTCCATCCCATTCTAAAAAGTCAATGTCGGGAAGGGGGACCTTGGGTTCTATTCGAACTATGGAGCTTTCTACTTTGGGAGGAGGTTTAAAGTTATTTTTACCGACTTTTATCAAGTGGTCGACTTTTGATAGAAGTTGCACATTTACACTCAATCTGCAGTATAAATCGGAGCCCGGTTTAGCAATAAGTCTTTGTGCAAATTATTTTTGGAACATCAACACTGCACATCTGAAGATCGGTTTATGAGCTAGCAGTTTGAACACTAGCGGTGAGGATATTTGGTAAGGAATGTTAGCAACGCATATATCGAAGAAAGGAAGCTATGTTGTTAGGACATCTCCTGGAATTAGTACGAACTTGGATGCATATTATCCATACTTGAATCTTTTACTTAATTACGCCACCATTCTTGGATCTAACTCAATTGCAATAACCTTTTTAGCTTTCTCAAGGAGCAGCTGTGTAAGATTGCCAGTTCCTGGACCAATTTATAAAACCACATCTGTGGATCTAATTCCAGACTTATTGACCATTTCACTGATAATGTGCGAATTAATGAGAATGTGTTGACCGTACGATTTGTTAAACACCATATTCGTTCGGTTGATTGACTTTGAATTTTCTTTGATCATTGTTGACGGGTGAATATATACTAATATAATATTTTAATAGTCAAAGAATTCGATGCTAAGTTGAAACGACGATATGCTGGGATATCAAAATCATTTGCTCGTAGGCTTATTGTATTTTCAACTCACTACTTGAATTTGAGTTTTGCGCAGCCGACTATATCGGCAAAATCAGGTTTAAGGGAGGCTCCGCCAACCAAGAACCCATCTACGTTTTTAATCTGAATCAGTTAACTGCAGTTATTTTTATTGACAGATCCACCGTAGATAATTCTGATCGCATCGTTTTTGTTCCCTGCGATTTATTTTAAATACCCTCTGATCCAATCGTGAACTTCAGTGACTTGTTCTTTCGTAGCATTTTTTCCAGTTCCGATTGCCCAAACCGGTTCGTATGCTAAAACTACGCTATCCCAGTCAGTGATAACATCTTTAACTGCGTCAATCTGTCTTTTAACCACTTAGATGGTTTTTTCTGCCTCTCTCTCGGGCAAGGTTTCTCCGAAACAGTAAATCACTTTCAACCCTGCCTTCAGGGCGTTGTCAACCTTCTTTTTCAGCACTTAGTCGCCTTAGTTGTTGTGAGTTCGTCTTTCGGAATGACCTAAAATAACCCATCCGATGTTGATGTCCTTTATCTGCTAGGGTGCGATTTCTCCGGTGAATGCTCCAAAAGAGTTTACTGAACTGTTCTGAGCTGCAACTTGCACATTTGGTTGTTTTTTTGTGAAAAGGACAGTCACCAAATGAAGATAGATGGGAGCAACAACGACATCTGGAGTTACTGACACACTTACCGACTTTTTCATGGTCAAACTCCAAAGGATCAATAATGCTAGAGATCATGTGTTGGGTTTGAGACAAAGTGTTATTGCATTTCCAATTGCCACCTATGAAAATCTTTCTCATTTCAAATCAAATGTATTATATGTTGAAACTTAAAATTCAAAATCTTGCTCACTCAAGGGGGGTGAATACAAGAAAATAATCATTTCACCTTTTTTAGCTCCTAGCTTAATTTAACAACGTTGTAGCCCTGGTCTCTAATAACTTTTCTCTTGAGCATATCTGGAACTGACCCTTTGAGGTCACTATCTGCAATATAGGTCGCTTTAGTGGATTTTTCATCCAATTTTTAGAAGATATAACCTGCGCAGTTGCAAACTCCTCTGACCACATCCTTGCGTTCAGGATGGGCGTACGAACTCACTCTGTACCCAATGTAGTATTTTATTCCTTCAGATTTGTTGACTTCGCAGCTGACAAAATCCCTTCCGGACACAGGCCAAATCCCTTTCAATACAAAGTTGACGATCCTTGCCTATTAGTTGACGGGTTTGAGAATAACTGTTTAAAGAATCATAGAATCCAGAGTTTTCATGGCGGCATGAATGTCTTTGAAGAAATTGATAACTTTTTAGTATGGTTATTTAAGAACAAGTACCCCTTTAGCTGCCACTCTATCTCCAATCATGAGAGTAGAAAGGTTATACTTACTTTCGTTTTAGGACTTCCATTCATTACTTGACTACATGTTTTTCAAAGTTTTAATAGTTTATTCTGCCTCTGCGAGATACTTTTACTGATCTGGACTGTTTTACATGTCTTTCCCTGAGTAAGATAGCAGTTTTCTATAAATATAAATAAGTATCGAACCACAAATTCAAAAATTGGTTACGATAAAAGTTAGATACTGCGTTCACACCCTCAATCCTTCAGTAGTAGAAAAAAAAACTTGCATTTATTATGAAAGTTTATTATTATATACGTATCATCAAAAGAAAAACATACACCGACAAAAATGGGACCTTGCCTATCTCAAAAAATCTAAGTAGCGAATCGAATTCAGTTCTATGTTGACCGATAGATAAAAATTGAATCTAGCTCAGTAAGAGCCTATCGTCCACTTGATACTAGCCTTTATAATACCCTTCGAAAGTAATCCAGCGTGGAGATCATACATATTAACTCGGCATCGCATATCCTCAGAAATTCCAATAAAATAGATGTCAATTCTGTTGCCAAGGATTTAAAGGTGCTTTTTAACTTCAAAAACGTTGTGGTAGTGGGAGATAGGAGCATATGTGCAAAAATAGGTTAATAGACATCAGTGAAAACAATTTACTATTTAAGAGATGAAGATGCTGACAGGTTTGTCACAAAATTTCCAATCTTCGGCAAGAGTTAGAAAAAATCAGTTGCAATCAGCAGCATTCCAATTTTAGTTTATTGTCAAGATTAGTTATTAAGTTACAAGCAAAGCAATGAATAACCAACAAGAATGTTTATCCACGCATAAAAATATAAAAATAAGAAAGTGTATGGTTAGCTAAACATTCAAAATATCATATAGTGTCCAAAGAAAGGGGATAAGGGGTAACAGTTGGATCATTTCAACCATTAACTCAAAAAAATAGGAAAATAGTGCAAATCCGTCCTTCTTTTACATGGATAAGACATAAAGCAGCATGATTTGCGTCAGCTTATTGGCAAGTATTTAAAAAGAACGGAAGATGTTACCGAAACCAATGCTTAACTCTACTTGAAAAGAATGCTGCCCGCTTAAGAGATTCAGTCCGGCAAGGAAAATAATACAGATCAATTCAGAACTACGATGTACAGTGACAATAAGACTTCATTTTCCAGATCAAAAAACGGTCAAAAACAATAGAATTTCAAACAAAATGCTAATAAAACAGAAAAATAAATACTTCCTCCCATCTCAAAAGATCAATCCTTGGAGCCAAGTGAAAGTGCTATTAGAAGACTTCAATCTCCAAACCACAAGCTATAGCCCGACAAATCCACAAAACCCTATATAAAAGTTTTGAAAGAGCTGAAAAGCTAGTCTTCTTCGACTTAGGTAGTTGACAAAGGTTACTCACTCATGGTTTTGTTGCTTTCTAATATTTACTCAAATCCAAATCAAGATTCGTATAGAAAGGTAAAACTCGCGAATAAAAGGATGTCGGAAGTTAGCAGGTACAAACATGGTAAAAAACTGCTTTAATCGCTGGGATGGGTCTAGAATGGCGATAGTGAAGGAAACTGGATCAATAGCGTATAGGCAAAGTACTTAAAAATATTTAGGGTGGACCTCGACCTTGCTTATAGATTTTTTCAAGAGTAAAATATCAAGTGAGACGCTTAAATTATATTTGTAAGAGTAAATCTTCGATAAATTTCTATTTGTCTAACCATCAGAATTTTTTTCTTTAATTTACTGTTTTTAACAGACTAGTCAGCGACATTGATAGATTTTTTTCATTTGTGTGAGTTTTTTATTTTTACTTAGGATTTCTGCGTTGAAATAATTTTTCTCTTTGTTTTTGTAGAATATTCCCGAGGGACAGTTCGCAATTTAATTTTTATTTAGTATTACTTGTGATTGCGTATCTTTTGTAGGGTGCGACTTCCTCACATTTTGAAATTCTAATTTTCAGTTCGTTTTAACTGTAACTACTTCCATGGAATTTTAAAAACCCAGCAGGTTTGAGTTTTAGTCATAGATCCCGATGTCCCCTATCTTTACCATGTAATCTTTTCGCAAACTGTGACATAGTTAAAATGTAAAAGCTTAAAAAGTTCGAAAAAGAAGCAGTCAACTCATCAAACTCATATGCAAACAGAATTATAAATAACGATCACACGTTTACCGACTTACCATTTGCCACTATTCTGTGTTTATAAAAGACGTTAAAACTAAAAGAATCTTCAATCAATACGAAGGAAGAGAAAGAAGGTATTGATTTTTTAAAACTTTAATTCAATCAATTTCCTATATATTCCAAACATCTGGCGAATTCCAATGTGCCAATACATATGAAAGAGGAAACTTAAAATTCTATAATATATTTTTGAACAGATCAGACCAATGGGTTATGAATGCCTAGTATGCTATGATAGATGTAAAGTGCCAGTAAGCTGCACACGTTGCAAAAAACTAATGTGCAAGCATCACATCGGCAGATTCTAAAACAAATGCCCACACTGCCGACTCGAGCCCTTTGAGTTTAAGGAAGAAAAAGTCATAGGGGAACTTATTTCGATATAGATTTACTCCGAAAGGGAAAAATTGAAGCGAGAAAAGGTTTTCAAGTGTCTCGTTGAAGGATGCAATTTCTAGGGGAAATATCATCCAATGATGAAACACCGAAAAAAAGCACATTACAACTAAACCATTGAAGAGATTATATATCCGGAGGAAAGGTAAAAGAAAATGAGAAGAGAGACTTTGAGGAACTTGATTGCCGCCAGAATGAGCAAAGGGAAGTCGAAAACTTTCCAAAAAGCGTTTTTCCTGTATTCAAAAGTTGAGGGAAAGGTTCCTATGCCCACTATACTGAAGCTAGTTCAGCATGTTGATGAATGCAAGAACACTTTCTGCAAAAAGATTATCATTTCCGACCACAACGTTTACATTGGTACAACCGATCCAAATCCCAAAGAAACCATATGTACACATGCAAAACATTTGAAAGTGACTTTTTGATAACTTCCGCTGTTTCTATTGTGACTAAGTGTTATTCTTTAATGCATCGGCTTAAAGTAGTGTTTGGGAGCTTAGACACTTCCTAACTTATATATACTTAAAATTAGATGTGTTAACCAGTATATTTCAAATTAAGAATTAAAAATAAGTTCAGAAAGTATTATAATTTTAATATTAAAGATAGCCACGCCTAGGATGAGCTTCAATACCCAAATATCAACTTGCGATCACCGGCGCAAAGTTAAATCTCGAGAGACTGGCTCAAATCTCAGCAACTGCATAGTATGTGGGTCATATACGCATCTCAACAACCGAGCAGTCAAAAGTATAAGATACTAGACAGTCTTTCACACGAGCAATCCAAGATATTTAAACAGTGTTCGGAAAAGAGCATGCAAAGTGCTGGAAAAAGCGAATGGGATTTCGGAAGAAGTATTCTGTTTTTTAGATGGGATATGTAAAAAGTTCGAGTTTGGATTGTAAACACTAGCATTGGGAATGTACCTACACTTTCAACTGGAGGAACTGCTCAAAAGCAGCAATTTGGAAGGAGAAAAGGGAAACAAGCAGATTTTATAGAACGAGATTCTGTAGGACTCCACAAGGAGGAACAGCACAGAAAGTGAAGCTTCTCTACAGAGTTAATCCTCCTAGAAGTTCATTAGCAGTGTTTGTCTGATTATAGCTGGAAAAGCAATTTAACTCGATCGAAAAGTTCCCTATCTGAACAGGTATCAAAGATACGCCGAAAAATCCAGAACCCAACTTTAGTATTAGAGATAAGAGAGTAGAGTTGCAAAGGTTCTGGATTTCAACTTCCAATTCTCAACTTTTCTGACATTCCTCAACTTCTTCCTGACTTCCGGCTTCCTTTTCTAGTCAGATGGACTCTCAAGCACGGAAATTCTCCTAATTGAAAACTAGGTGGGAACCAGGGCCAAAGAATATCTCAAAAATGGAACCTTCGTTAGACATTAGCAGGAAAAATTAGCACTCAAAATTATCCAAGATGCGAGAGTCAAATACAGTCTGAAAAAATTGCCCACTTAACTCCGTGAAATCCTTGGTAGCTAGGTGTCAGCAAAGAAACAAGTCCACAACTGCAGATAAACCAATGATAAAAGCAAGGAAAACAGTGTATAGCCTCCTCGAAAAAAGCCTTTCTAAAAGAAATTCTGCTAAAATATCCTTCAACCGCTCAGAACTGATCGTAATGTCGTATCCACATCATCCCAATCCTACTCCTCAGGCAAATCTTTCGAATTGAAATACATCACTATGAGAAATCGATCCAAAAGAGATGTCATTACCGGAAGACCAACCAGCAGCATCAAGGAAAACAATATATATTTGAGTACAAACCTGGCTGAAGTCAGCAGTAATCTCCCAGGATATAACTCCGTGACCAATCCTGTCAAGCTGAGAGAGAGGGATGTTTATCAATACATTGGCGGAAACAATAATAACTCCCTTCTAAAGAGTACCTCGCTGGTGAATCGCAATTCACTAACTTCGAATCTTCGAAATTCAACCAATTTGGATGTCATAGGCTCCAAAGACTCCAAAGATATTGGACTGTCAAAAAATTCTAATTCTTCCTCTACGTCAGCGATTGGATATGGCTTCAATTCAAAGTGGGGAGGAGTAAGCAAAAGAAAATGAACTAACAACAAAAATTATTGATCAGCTCACCGAGTGTTTTATATTTGAGAAAAATGCAAGCTATTGAAATTAAATAATTTTTTTGAGAGATCAAAACCATCCATGCTCCTTTTGGGATTCCACAGGCTTCAAACTTTCATTTTGAGCTTCATACTTGTATTCTTCCTTATCCAATGTTTAGACAATAAACTTAAATGTAGGCCTTTTCTTCGGATCTCTCTCGGTGCAGAGTAAGAAAATATCGAGAAAGAGTTGGTTTGCTGCTTTCGGCATTGAAATATGGTGGGTGTCATCGTTACCGACTAACCCTATAATTTGAGCTGTTGAAAGGTCTTTATACGGTATTTCTCCTGTCAGTATTTCCCAGAGAAGTATACCATAACTGTAAACATCGGAGGCATATTAATAACTTTAGCCCTTCAATATTTCTGGTGCGCTCCAGTGGGGAGTACCGACTCTAATACTTTTCTTTTTCCCTTTGGCAGTTCTGATTCTTGATAACCCAAAGTCGCAGAGTTTCACGTTCCAACTTTAATCGATCAAAACGTTCGAGCTTTTTAAATCACAATGAAGAACATTTTTCCCATGCAAGTAGGACATTCCCAACGCGACGTCCTTCATGATGTAGAAAATATGTTCCTCCGTGAGAGCTCTGCGACTCTTATGGAGATAATCAAAAAGACTGCCACCTTTCATGAATTCTGTAACCATTCCGTACTAGTTGTCGTAGATGCACATTCCTAAATATGAGATTGAACCTACCCATGTAAAGCACGATGCTCGGATGCAGTAATTTATTTATGACCTGTACCTATTCAATGAAGTGACCAACGTGTTTGTTCCTGAATCCCTGTTTTTTGAGATATTTCTTGACTGCAACTGGCTGTCCGAGCCATTTTCCTTCGAAAACTTGCCCGTATCCACCTTTCCCAACTGGCCGTATGATATCGATCTGTTCCTTGGGGATGAGGAAGGTCAGCTTGATGCCTTTTTTTTCTAGGTAATTTTAAACTTTCCCTACTATTAATGAACTCTTTACATTGCATGTTCATGGACTTCTGCTTTTTCATTTTCTTATATTTGCTTCTTTATCTCTATTTGCTTTTTTCGTCTGAGTCACTGGACGATGATGAAGTGTCGACTTCCACTGCTTTGAAGATATCTTGTTTCAGATTTTCTCTGAGGTTCTTTTTGGCTTAAAGATCACGAACGAGGTCGAGAGTTACTTCCTGTTCGTAGAACTTTGATATGGAATCTCCAAGACATTGACTTTTCATGATAAGTCTTAGAAACTAAATTTATCTCTGTAGAATCCTTCGGTCTCCGAGGGCTCCCACATTGAGCTCCTTCAGATCAGAGTTTTCGAGTCCCAGGAGACTGTCTCCCTAGATGCGATTGTTACAAAATTCCTAAATACAGTCTCCGAACCCAATATGATTGAGCCAGGTACTCACTTAGTCATTTGTCCAAAGACTGACTAATTTTTAATTTCAATCAAGTACTTTTCTTGCCCAGTAAGGCTTGGGACAAGTAATTCTCAGCAATCAAAGTTTGAGGTTAGTTTTATTCCTAACTTCTTAGTCGATGATCGAGAAATTGAACGGACGGCAGTATCGGCTAACATTGACTTGCCATTTTCGCCTACTGCTATTACTCCTATTTCTGTGCCTGCATATTATCATGCGATATGAATTATCTATACTCGTCAGGAGGCGGTCTCGTCTTTCGCGATATTTTTTTCAACAAATCACTAGGGACTACTTACTACTACCTCACTTGAACACCCTCGATAATTTAACTCTGATTTAAAAGTTTCCCTTTTTCATAGGTTTGCATATACTTCTTCTCCTCAAATGCGTTATAATATTACCCAGTTCTGTCCTTATTGTTTTCGTTGAAGTAGCCTGATTATGAAACAAAAGTTACCTTCATAATAACTACTTGAATCTTAGTCGATCCGACCCCAACCGTGTTTCATGTTGTTGTGAAACTATCCTGTGTATCGATTCCCATTTTAGTAGAAATACTGTCCTTTTCCATGTTTTTTGTTTTAAAACCAATCTCCAATGTACAACTCACCTTTCAAATAGTAATATTTTCCCTTTCCATGTTTCATTCCCATATGAAACTATCCCTCATAACGTTCATTGTTTCTGTACACTAGAGTCCCTCTTCCTTAAGGTTTCCCATCCAATAGAGTCCCAGTATATTTTGCCCCATTAGGTAAAACTATCGTTTCACAATTGGACTAAGACGGCTACGGTGGATGTTGGAACATTTGAATGAAATTCATGACTTATCACTAGCTGTGTTAAAGAGAAGTGTTTATTTATTAATATTCTTATATAAAACCATTCAAAAGGTCATATCGATTGGTTTAAATGCGATTTTTATTCTCTTTTCAAAAGAAGTTTACAAGTTTAAAGTATTGATTTGCTTTCTGACATCATTTGAAAGTTTGTTTATTTAAATCGCACAAATATACGTTTTTCAATAACTGGATGGCCCTAAATAATGGAGGAAAAATAAAGAGTCTGTTATCTCAAATAATCCCGTCACTATTTTGCTAAAATGTTTGATTAATATTGCACTTTCACATATATATTCAAAAATTTTTTGTCTCGACGGAAAAGTAGTTGTTAATTTCAGATGAAAAACGCATTGAAAATTCAACTCTTGGCTGAAAATTTCTTTTTATACTGATCGACGATCCTATCGGAAATAAGTTCTGAATTTCTTTCTCTTCCACCGGCTTTGATAAGCAACAAAAAGAAGGGGAACTGAGTCTCCAGTTTCTGATTTTGCTAGGATATCTATCTTCCTATGATTTTGATGATTGCTTAATCGCTGTCTACTCCGTCTGCTCTAAGAACATAGATCCGTTTGGCCATATCCACGATTCTCTCTTCTTCGAATTTGTGGTTGTTTTCCTTCGAGCAAATTAATACAAACTCAAGCCCTCCTTCGTTTAAATCTATCATGACGTTTTTACCGTGGTGATCGCTTGTTTATTTCTTCGATAAATGTTGAGTTTGATAGTTGTTCTTTCCGTAGCTCTTGAGGTAGTTTGACTGTGATGACCCTATGAACAGTTTATTATTTTCACTTGACGCAATTATTTTGGTTTGTGCCGCATCTTTCATTTTCTCCTCCTTGAATTGATTCATTTCAACTAATATAGCTCCCAAAAACCCAAAATATCTCATATTCTTACCGTCCTACACCTTACTTCCAGTCATCAGCCTTTTGTTTTGAGAATGATACCATGCATGAGATTTTATATATTCCTTAGTTTAAGCTTACTTCTCTTGAATAGGCTGTTTTTTGAATGATTCTTGAGTGATGATATTTTTTGGTTTGCCCTGAGTGGAGTTAACTCTGATTCTTTCAAATTTTTAGTTTTTCTGATTATACATAACCTTAGTTACGGTT
>JAOWAT010043011.1:0-11661 GCA_028571025.1 Longipedia americana | reverse complement strand
CAACTATTTGCAGAGAAATTGATAAAAAACGGTTGACCACCAAATATACAGTCAACGCAAACTTTACTCTATGTGTGATTGCAGGAGCGGCTTTTCTACGCCTTTTTCCTTATTCAAATAGGGTCCGGACTAAAATTAATTTTGGCTCCGATTTCTAATGCATCCCCCTAAAAGGATGTATTTTGACCCAAAAATAATTGTTAATTTGGGGCGTCGCAGGGCACTCAAAGATTACTACATAACAAGCTTTTTTACTTAATTGGGCAACTTGCTATGTAGTAAACTTTAAAGGCCCAGAAATACCCTGCGATGGAATTTTTTCTTCAGCAATGTTAATATTTTGTAACAATACGCAGTTTAAGCATATTTCAAAGAGGATGCAGGCCAATTTTAAGAATTGACTACACAAAGAAGTCCGGTGCCTAATTCAAACAGGGAAAAATTTCGTAAATCGTGGTTTTTGCGTTTTTGGAGCACAGTTTTGATAAGATTTCTCAGTTTTGACGTAATTTTTTCTCAGTTTTCACTAAAATGTTGAGTTTTTCAAAAATGTTGCTTGAAAATTGGCATTTTGGGCAATATTTAAGAAAAATATAGTCAAAAACGATAATTTTGCCCCCCAAAAATCAATTTTCAAAAATCTAAAAATTTATTATTTCATGGTTTTGCGATTTTTTCTCAATTTTTGGAAAATTCGGGGCTCAGTTTTGAAAAAATATTGTCAAAAAGAGCCTGCAAACAATTTGACGATTA
Source organism: Longipedia americana (assembly GCA_028571025.1). Taxonomy (NCBI): domain Eukaryota; kingdom Metazoa; phylum Arthropoda; class Copepoda; order Polyarthra; family Longipediidae; genus Longipedia; species Longipedia americana. The sequence goes on along the minus strand of JAOWAT010043011.1, from coordinate 10,908 downwards.
TGGTGCAAAATTCTAAAGTTCCTCTCTCAAATACAACTCAATGACTTAACCCTGACTGTGAATGCTCTTGTCCATCAGTACTTGTCATTTCTTAGACTTTCATAATTCTGTCATTATTAGGGGTGTTCGCCTTAGCTTTAAAGTCACTGTACAACACATATGAGATGGTCACATAAATAAAAAAGTAAAAAAAAACAACAAAACAACAACAATATTTTTCATTGAAGAGCCCTCTTTAATAAATTTAAGAGCATAACTCGAGAGAACACAGTCTGAGCTTCCAAAACACTGTTAACTAAATTAGACTAAAATATTACAAAGATTAGTCTAATGAGACTAACTAACTTACTAACTTTACAAGGAAAAATCACTACATGAATGTAAAAATTTAACGTTATTATGAGAGCTCAAAATTCAATTTTGATAAAAAAAAAGATCATAATAAAATATGTGTAGACCTTAATTCTCTCAATAATTTAGTTTGTTAAAAGATTATCATACATATGTTTTGACCTAATTTCTTTCAATTTATGGTCATTTTAACCCTTTCTTGGAGCTCTTAAAAATTACGAAAGTTCTTATTTTCATCAAGCTGTATATTTTTGATATAAAATCTTTTATTTGAAATTTGGACCCCTCATGCTGCAAATAATTCATTTTTACGAACAGTCCTATCTTTATCTTTATTTTTTTCCTTCCTCTTCTACTTCCTTCTAACATAAAATGAGCGATCTATAAAAATGAACAAGTAGTCCGTCGGTCTGTGACAATGGTTTCAGACTTTTTATTTCACAAGAAAAATTCTCGTGGAAGTCACAAATACAAACATTTGTAACTGTCAAAAATTTTATTACCTAATACCTATCTTCATTTTCGTGTGAAAAAATTTTCCAAAATAGATAGTAAATATCTTGCGCTGTGTTGATTTTTGCAGAAAATTTACTTCATCAATTGAGTAAAGTCTTTTGCGAAACTGAAAAGAGCACAAGATATTCACTATTAATTTTGGGACAGAGGTATATAGTATTTTATAAAAAAAATGAAAAATCAAATATTTGAAAAAGATGATTTTAAAACAGATTTACTTCTACAAAATTCGTCTAAAAAGGACTAAACAAAAATTTTCGAATTTTTCAGATACTTTATCCGCTATGATCTTAGTGAAGAAAATTTAAAAGTCTTTGTTTCACGACAAGTTCTATAAATATGAGTAATAACATTTTTGACTTGTATTTGTGACTTTAAAATTCTTTTTGAAAATGTTATCCCAGTTCTGAGAAGAAAAGTGCACACTTAAAAAAAGCCGGGTAAATGCATTAAATTATGTCTGACTAAATGACAGAATGAATCAATCACAACCGTAGTTCCCTTACACAACTTTGTTCTTTGAAGATGCACAGAAATATTAGATGTCCAAAATATGGTTTGATATTTTGTATTTTAGAAAGAAAGGTTTCTGTCACTTAACTGATATTCTACGTAAAATTGAGCAAAATTAGGGTGTTATTCAAAAATGACCAGATGCAAATATAGCTAAAATGACTGGATGGATTGCTTCATCCAGCTCCATGCAGGTTTGTCTTACCAATAAACTATGTTACGAAATGGGGCGAAGATATCAGATTAATCCTTAAAGCTATATTTTTGTCTTACTGTTTTTTAATAACACCCAAATTTTGTTCACTTTTACACGGAACATCCGTTAAGAAATATCTAGTAAATCAATTTTCTTTTGACAAGCAATTTGAATGAATATATTTAAATTCAATTCATAATCTCCCTGAGGTTTTGAATAATCTACAAGGCAGTAGATACCTCTAACCTATTATAATTGGTCGGATTTAAAACCTTCAAAATCACACATTTCAATTTCTAATTTTCTTTGAAGGGAAATCATGAAAAAATTAGCAACTTCTCTTTGTACTGTATTTACAAAAAAACTTGGTGGAACTTCAGTATGAAACTAGAGACTACATGTAATCATTGTTTCCTTAACTGCATTGCACACTGCACATTATTAAAGGACATTTTGAAACTACAAAAGTGATTAATGACAAATTATGTAAGTCTCTTCTCTTAAATTAAGTACTCTCTTCCTAAACATGACATTAGATCATAAGTTGGACACGCGTCTCACTAGGCTTCTTTTTGACAAATTTTTTTCAAAGTTGAGCATGAATATTTCGTAGTATGAGCAAAATAGCAAAACCAGGAAGCACGAAAAGTTTAGATGATGAATGTTTGGTTTTAAGGCAAAGTATGCAAATCTTATGCAAGAAAAAATCAATCTGTGACCATTTTTTGCCAAAATCTAATTTTATCATCAAAATTTTCCAAAATGTCCAAAACAGACAAAAATCGTGAAAACCGCGAAATGCAATTTTTTCTAGCTATCTAAGAGGTCTAAAAACTGTCAAAAAGCCTTGGTCGTTCACCATCATATTGCCTTTGTTGAAGATTTCATCTAAGTTTTAGTGTTGTTGTTGTTGTTGTCATGGTCTGAGGCAGTGGTGAAGGTTTGTAGAAATTCATTCTCTTAATTTATTCTTTGATACAACGTTACTATCAACAAAAACACAATGTGGAAAAATGCAATCGTATTCAGCATCATTTTCATTCATGATTTCGTCCATCTCATAAAATTTGTACATTTTTCAATTGTTGTTTTCAATCAAATTTGATAACAAAATTGATATAAATGAAAATATTTTCAGTATACCTATGCGTTTTATCCCTGGCAAAGCTCTATCACAATTAAGGTGTCCTCGTTGAATTTCTTTTGGAGAAAATTTTACAAAATTAAGAGAATTAAATTTTGATTTTTCATTTCACTTCAAAACGTAAAAATTTGGACTCTGAATCTTTGATTGTATACTTCCTGAATTTGAATATTTGAAGAGGTCTTTAGAATACGTATATGAGTAAAATCGACATTATGAGAATTGAAACTTTAAAGTGACCAATTTTCAGATTTTTTTCTCCACTTTCTAAACATACAAGAAAAAGTAAGGGGCGTTTAAGAAGCCAAAAAGTTTCTAAAATGTCCATTACTCCTTAATAAACTTGCATTAATTTGAAGTCAGAGAAAAATATTCTTAAAATGGATTATCAAGAAGTTAAAATCTTCCTATGACTCATACATACTTCAAATTTGAATGAATGATTGTTAAAATTTAAAAAAAAGACGTATATCTCTAAAAAAATCCACTCGGACACCTCAACGGTCGGAGAAAAAATTATTATTGGAAAAATCATCTTTAAATTTGATTGTGACCAATATTTTGCTTTATTCATAATTCATGTCTGTGATGTTCTTTACAAAATGTGTTTTGATTTTATACCTGACTCAGTTTTTCCTCTGCCATCACCAACCAGCATTTCAATTTTCATCTCACACTCTATCTGTTAAAAAAAAGAAATGAGAAGGAAAAGGAAATCCATGAATATTTTTTCAATTCTTCATACTAAAATCTTGAAAACTGCATGAATTGTAAGGTCTAGTCATTTTTGATTAGATATACATTCTATCTCAAACTTACAAATTGTAAAAACCCCTTATGAATGTGTAAGAATTGGGACCGATAAACTATGAATGTGGACACTTTTTTGATAAAATTCGTACATTTATATTATTCCTTTCACACTCAGTTATCCAAACATCTAAAATTATACAAAATTATTCAATATTATACATAAAATCACCTTCATAAGTATTGAAATTTGCATAGAATAACTCTTTTTGAATAATATAACTGATGTATAAAAATTGGGACTTTTATTAAGTAAAAATTTCTCTAAAACTTCATAACAAGGGATTTTGAGTATTATTTTGTTTCAAATCTCTAGGATGCAATAGATTTGATAGATTTCAAAATCTTTGAGTACAAAATATGTCACTCCACTCTCACTTATTTATAGGGTCCGGACTAAATCAAAAAATTTCTTGGATCAGGGTGGCACCACCTGGAAAAGTGAAATAAGGGTAAAAAATTAGGCTTTGTGAAGAAAAATCTCAAAAATAACCTTTTTTGGCCAAGCCCTGGGCAGTTGAAGTTTACTTCAGTACAGGCTTTTTTCACTTAATAAGACGCCATTTTGAATCATTTTATAAAGTAAACTTTACCTGACCAGGGATTGGCCAGGAGAAGGTATTTTTGAATTTTTTCTTCATCAGGCCTAATCTTTAACCCTTATTTAACTTTTCTGGGTGATACCACCTTTGTACAGGTCATTTTAAAACTTCACTACATAACTTAGTCTGGGCCCTACCAATGGGGCAAACCTTTAAATTGATGTCATAGATCTGGGACCACTTTATTCTTCTTTTTACTCTGTTTTAACTCTAACTCAGAGTGCCCCATTTCTCCCATTCTTGTCTGGATCTTGGAAAACCTTGGGATTCATGAAGGTGATTTTGATAGTTTTTGCATTCGGTCAATTTCAACAGGAAAGAGTGGTACATCACAATTATTATTGTGTCACTTAGAAGCTGCACCTTCAGTGCATCTTGAGCAGACCCCTGGGGTAGAGATGGTGTTATCTTATGCCTTAGACAGCAGTAGCATAGCACTTAAATAAAGGGTGCAAGCATTTGCATTCAATAAGTGAACCCCTTCTCTCAACTTCCTATTAAGTATTTTCTTGGCAAGCTGCAATATTTATGTTATTGCGACGCAAATAAAATGTGTATCACTATCAATTGATAAGTGTTATGTATTGCTCGCTATAAGGCCCTTTATAGGTTGCTATAGTGAGGGGTAATATGAATGATTTTATGACAGTTTTATATAAATATCACACGAAGAGCAAATCCCATAGCAGCAAAACACTATTGGAAAAATTGCTACAAGACTGACGCAGAAAACAATTTCTACCTAACCCTAAAACTACATTTTCTTTTCAGGCAAAATTTTCAATTCGTACCAGTAACGAAAAATTTGTCTTTTTAACTTCCTAGCTGGTGCAAGTACATTTTTTACAACAGTGTAAGCGTCTGAATTAGGCTATTCATCAACAATTTGCATTTTTGTCATAAAACATAATAAACGCAAATGGTTTTTCTCTGTAAACAAATTCCACTTTGTTTGTGCTAGTCCCAAATGCTCTAACCCCATTTCCACAAATGTTTATTACAGTAAACACCATTGCATTGCTGTGCATTCATTCCCCCATTGCACCAGAGGAAGTACTGTTATTCATTTCTCTTATTGAAGTATTATAACTGCCCAAGTAAAGGAGAAAACTATTACACTTGGGCATTTTTCATTCTGCTACATTTATGAGGATTATGGTAACTCAACTCCATTAACTCTAATTCTGATTGATTATTGGCCAATTCAATTCCTATGAAGGGGGCAGTACACCAATCATTTTAGCATTATTTCGCAATATTTACAACAGCAGAATGTCTAAAGATAAATTATTATGTCAGAATTTAAACTGAAACTTACTTCATTTTTTGTACCAGAAAATAGAGTAGGAAATAAACAACAATCTTAATCAATCTCTTGTCGCTATGAATTATCATTTTCATATTTTGCATTGTACATTCTTAGTCAGTCTATAGATGAGACAATCAAAATAATCATGTTAAATTCAACAATAATTCACCATCACATTTAGGTGAAAACTAAATTTGATGATTCCTGGGGTGGGGCTTTTTGACTTTCATAATTTTGATTAACCTAAAATATTTTCTGAGTAGAGCATATTCATGAATGAAAATAATGCTTCAAACGATTACGCTCAAGAAAGAATTGCTCTCATTGATTTGAAAGCTGTGATTGGAAAATTTTTTCTTACTTCTTCTTAAAAGTGATTCGACCAACAACTTTGTTCATAGTTTTGCTTAAGTAAGTAAATATTATTCGGTCTGTGAGCTGCTTCAAATATGGTGAATTTCCCATGTTTGACAAATTTTCTGATACAGAGCTAATTTTTAGAGAAAAATATGTGTTAACAATTATACTGCCTCCATTTATTTGGCATCCCATTTATTTTAACCTCAGTTTATTTTCGTCGCAGCTCACGTTTATGATTCATGAAAACGTTCATCACACAGTCTTTGAGCAATGTTTTCCTTACAATAGAGGAAATTAATATGTACAGAAAAATTCCGTAAAAATAACAGTTATATTAAATCAGAGTCCATATGGAGGCGCATTTATTTCAATTTTGGATAAACATGTAGACATATTTATTTCAATGTATTCAAAAATTGTGGATTACTCAATAATTACAAAAAGTCCAAAAGGCGTTCAAAGGCGGTGTGTCATCCACATCTTTGTCAACTGCAAATACTCTCCCATGCACCTGGATAGTGGACATCAGTTGGGCATAGCAACACCTTCAACAGCAGCAGCAGCAACTGCGTCATAAACAAAAACATCGTTCAAAGCTGACCCTCACTCACCCAAATTGCAAGCTGGCCGTCACATTGTTGCCTCCTCTAACCGCCAAAAATGATTTATCAGCTTGGATCAGACAATGATCAGACGGTCTTAACTGTTTTGGGGGCAAGTGGAGTGTTGGAGCTGGAACAAGCAAGTTATGTTCAGTATCTCATGCAGATTGCAGAACTATGAGTGACCAAAGAGTCTTCGAATTATACCTGAAGAATGAAAAGTCTAGAAAATTATTACGTTTGAATAGCAAGCTGTGAAACAAGATTTTAGACAGATATTGTCTTACAAATGGAGCAAAATCCAGGGTTGATCTTCAAAGATCATGGAAATTTAAATTTGAAGGCAATGCAATTTGAAATTTTTGTGGCATCATACCATCTCTCTTGTTCTTGGTTGTACTTCAAAAGGAAATATTTTACATTGCACTAAATAAATCTAATTTGATCATTATGAACTCAGATATTGAGAATTCTTAAATAAAGTGGGAAACCATCCCTCCCTGGTATTTGTATGAATAATAGAATGTTTGTCCAAAAATCCCAGATACTGACTATTCTGAAAGATTTTGATGCACAGATTCCAAATTTGCAATTTTTTTTGGGGGGTATTGACTTCCTCAAAAACACATATGTATGTCTCATTTCCTACTGCTAGCAGGCTTTTACTAAGGGCATCTAGTAGTGAAATGAGTAAACTCACTTGAATACATGAAGAGAGAAGCTAAGACCAATATGTTTTAAATTAATATTTTACCACCATTTTTAAATGAATATTCTATTTAATTATTTCAAAACCTTAAATGGTAATGGAAGATATGGCCTGTACCAGGATAGACATTTTTGACGATTACATTTTGAAAAAGAGCCTTTCAAAATCAAAGCTCTCTCTCCCATTGAAGTGTTTTAATTCCTTATCTCATGTATGAGCAGGCATGAGTTTACATCCATTTCTAAGAGATAAGGTACATAGTCATTCTTGATCAAAGATGACCATGTCTATAGTTTTTGAAAATTTGGGCCTGAGTTTTTGAAAAAAATAAGTTCTTCAAAAAATTGATACATTTTATCAAAAATAAGATGAAATTATGAGCGGAATATGGATTTTTCTATTGAATTATTGCTCACATAGCCTTGGAACCCTTTTTGGATTTTTGTTCGAGTTGACTTACCATACCAATCATAACTTTTTGAATCGGACATCATGAAAAAATGTTTCTTCTTGTTATTCCAAAATAGATTGATCAACGATTAGAGAGTCTTTGATTCCTTATGCTTTTTTGGCCACTTTTTGACATCTAAAATCACAAAATTAAGAACCAAAACTATTTAAAAAGATATGTGTTCTTTTAAACTTTAAAAGAAGATCCGTGTTTTGTTGTTTTTATAACCAAAATGGCAGTTTTGAGACATTTTCAGAAAAGTGCATTCACTAAATATTTTATTTTTTAGTTTCTTCAAAATTTGATGCGGAGTTTTTTTAAATTTTGGTAAAAACATTGTGATGGCAGACCATTGTAAACATTGGGTTCAAAATTACTTGGCAAGTACTACATACGCAGTATGCTAGGCTCACATGGTACCTTGGGTTGCCCTGAACCTTGAGTCTTTTATGACAATTCTTGCTAGGTATCTGCTCCTGGAGGCAAATTGCTCATAAATCAAAATGGGTGACTTAGGGGGATTACTACACTAGATGGCGCTTTTCGCGAAAATTTGTTCCAAGTCAAATTATTTTTGGTAAAAAAATTTGAGCAATTCTGATCAATAAACGGTAGAAATTGCTCATAAGATTTCATCTTAACCTAGTGAAAGAAGCTAACAGACAATGCAAGTTAAAAATGCTCATTCAAAATTTTTGCAAAAATAAGTTCCTTTCCAATTTTTTCTTTGAGTTGATCCAGCGTTTTCCATTTTTCCTCGCTAGATGTCGCCAGTGATAATTTCAGGACGAAACAAAATGGAAAAGGAGGGAAATTCAACTGAGAAATTAGATTTTGAAACTTTTTTTGCAAAAATAAAAATTGCTGATACGAGACTTACATGGGGTTAAAGAGCATGAATTTACGAATTTTTTGATAGTATTATCATTGCTTTTAAGGTATATGGAGAAAAAGCAAAGTATATTTTGTTCCATCCTTTTCATCTTCTGAAAGTGGAACGCCATCATTGCCTGATATGGTACTTTTGTGAATGAATAAATTTTGCATTACATGATAAAACTAGATTTTCAATTTTAAGAAAAGTCCCAATATGTAAATCAGCTCATAAATCTGGTTATAAGGTTAGGCTTTTGTTGACATGTTTTTAGAAACCAACAATTCCTCCAGATTTCGTTGATTGCAATTTTTGCATTATTGGAGCTCATTTTTGGTAAAATTTATTCTCAATTTTAGGAAATTTTCTCCGTTTTTCTCAAAACCTATTTATATTTTCTAAATTCAATCAATTTTGGCCTTTTTTGTTCCCATTTGATGCCTAAAAATTTCGTATGTCTCAGTTCTGAAATTTCTTCTCAGTTTTATACATAACTTTTCTTAGTTTTGAAGAAATTTTTTTCATGAAAAAGCCTGAGAGTTATTTGATTTGTTATATGGTTTCAAAAGAATGAGGCATCTTCATTAAATTTTGGAACCCCACCAGGCTTTTTTGATAGTTTGTACAGACTGGTTAAACACCTAAAAATTTCGCATTTTTGAGTTTTCTCGTTTTTGGAGCTTAGTTTTTGAAAATCTTTTCTGAGTTTTCCAAGATTTTGCTGAATTTTCAGATATTATCTGGTTTTTTTTTTCAAAAACTTGGCCTAAATTTGCCAAAGTTTGGACATATTTCACGATTTCTTGCAAATTTTGGCCCAAAAAGTCTAGATTTCGTTTAATTTTAAAATATAAAAATTGTCTATTTTTTTAGTTTTCCAATATTTGCCGAGTTTTTGGAATTTTTTGTCAAAAGACCAGTTCACCGTCGTAAAAGGTTTATACACGTTAAATTTTGAGGGGTAGATGGGTAACAGAACAGATTCTGTAAAAAGCTTGTCATATTTAAATTTTAAAATCTGCCCTGCTCCAAACTGAAATACATTCATGCTCTACTTTAAATTTTGCACGGACCATCTTTTTGTTCTGTCTATGCAAAGATTTATGTACTAATTCTTGGTTTATGATAAAAATTGTAGTATTTTGATTGATCTAATCATTTAATTATTGAATTGAGAACATTATTCTCAATTAACACATCATTCTCTAATAATCAAGTTATACTCTGCCTAAGATCTAAACATGAATTTTCTTCTTTAGTCAAAGAATACTTCATATAATTAGGGAAAGCAATATTGTCTTTGTAAAACATCCCTGTAATTACATTTGAGTCTGACCTAGTGTATGCTGCTGTCTGCACTTGTCTAGCGGTGAAGAGAAAAGAGAAGCCAACCATTTTTCAAATGGAAAAACGCGAGGGAAACTTAATTGTTGAAATAAAATTTCTCATTGAATTTCATAATATTTTGAAGAGAAACTAACGGTGAGTTTCTGATTTTATATGATCTTAAACTTGCTATTACAAGTAGTCAATTTCCATACTGTAAACTCAAAATAAGATTCAAAATTTTTGAATGGCAAAACATCAGGTAAATTGTAAGTGATTCATTATAAAAGAATAGCGTCGTGAATGTTAATGTCATTCTCAACTGAATAATGGTTTTTGCACCATGTCTGATTACATACATTCTTAAATATTTAATTCAAAAATAACACTTGCATATTTGATGATTTTAGGGTTTTTTCCCGCTTTGGATATGATTTGAAAATATTTGTTATTCCATTTTAAGATCTGAAAATTGTTTAATTACAGAACAAATCCTGATTCTAAAAAGCAAATTTTTCTCCAGATTTTACAATATAGAGACCAAATTATCAAGGACCTAGTCAAGAATAAATTGCAAAGTCTAACGAGTATCATAAAAAAACTGTTGCACAGTCCTTTCTACCTTTTTCAGGAAGACTAAATTTTGAGCAAATTCAAACTCAAAGTAGAATTGGACTGATTAGATGTAAAAGTAGAGAAAAAAAGAGACATAAAGATGGACAGCACTAATTTCAAATCTTGCCAATCCGGATTAAAGCAAAGGTATTTTTGTAAAATGCCTTAAAAACTGGACTTCAAAATTTGGTGATCTTTTTTTTTTAAATTAGTTATGGTGAAAATTCTCTAATAAACGACATGCTCAACAGATATTCACCAAAAGGATTTGGGTTTTTCTTCACATACCCTGGAATTCTGATGGTAATATTAAATTTTAACATTGAAAAATTTCTTATAAACTCCCTTAAGAATATACAATTATTACATTTTATGTTTAAACCATAAAAAGCCTAAAGCTTGAGGCAAAAATTAAGAGAATGTTGTGTTGTCAACTACATTCTTATTTCTTTTTAAGTGTGTGTGTGTGTGTGTGTGTGTGTGTGTGTGTGTGTGTGTGTGTGTGTGTGTGTGTGTGTGTGTGTGTGTGT